>JANHGD010363317.1:0-10214 GCA_027560375.1 Imantodes cenchoa
CAACGCCGGGCTGGCTATGCGATTGTCACTCTGACAGATATTTGGGAGGCACGACCCCTTCCCCCGGGGACTAGCGCACAGCTGGCTGAGCTCTATGCCTTAACACGGGCTTTAGAGCTCTCGGAAGGACATGTTGTTAATATCTATACTGATTCCAAATATGCCTTCCTGACGGTGCAAGTCCATGGGGCCCTCTATAAGGAACGTGGCCTCATTACCGCAGGGGGGAAGGACGTTAAGTATGGCCCCCAAATTTTACGATTATTGGATAGCGTATGGGCCCCCTCCAAGGTTGCAGTCATGCATTGTAGGGGCCACCAAAAGGGCCACTCTGACATTCACATGGGTAACCATAAGGCCGATCGGGAGGCAAGGAGGGCAGCCCAAACCCCCCCGCCAACCTTGGCATTCATTGTGCAAGAAGAGCTGTCCACCTGGCCCATCGGCAGCCGCCCCCTGAGATGACATGATGGAACAGATTCCCTGGGTGCCCCCTCAACCCATCGACTTACCTCCGCCTCGTATTCGACCAGGATGCGGGAGCTCCGAGAAGGCCTCCCTCCGACCACGGTTCTCCTGCGCCCCTCTTTGGCGGCCTTGGATGGCCCCCCTGGATACCCCGGCTGAACCGGACCTCTAACATTGTGACTGGTCGGAACCTAGGCTCATTCCACTTGATGAGCCGCCCTCCCCCGCTATGGCTCTGTGGCTACCGGATGATCATCTAGTGCCCCAATACTCACCGGATGATGTGAAACAGGCTACGGCTCTTGACGCCTCCCTCCAGGAGGGTTGGTGGGTCCTCCCAGACCTGCGGGTCTTCATGCCGGGGCACCTGGCATGGGAAGTAGTTTGGCAGGTCCATAACCAACTGCACTTGGGCAAAACGGCACTCGCTCAGGCCTTGCTAAGGGAGGTGTACATTGATAAGATTCATAGCATAGCTGCCAATGTCTGTGCCTGATGCCAGACGTGTGCGGCCAATAATCCCAGGCAGGGTCCCCTATTGCCCCAGGGACACCAGCCTCGGGGTTCTTATCCCTTTGACTCCCTCATGGTTGATTTCACGGATATGCCTCGGTCAGGCCCTTTTACTGCCATGAATGTTCTAGTATGCACATACACGGGCTGGCCGGAATGTATCCCGACTAGAACTAAGAAGGCCTCCGAGGTTGCTAAGGCACTGTTACTTCTCATTATCCCACGGTATGGGTTACCGTCCCGAATCTCCTCCGATAATGGCCCTGAATTTATCCACAAGGCTATACAAAAGATAGCCGCCATGTTGGGTATCACATGGAAGCTTCACTGTAGCTTTCACGCCCCCTCTGGTGGAAGGGTAGAAAGCGCCAATAGGACCATTAAGGAGAAATTAGCTAAAATCTGCCAGGAGACCCACTTAAATTGCCGGACGCGCTCAGCATGGCCCTGCTGGCGGTCTGTTGTGCCCCACAAAAGGGCCTTGGAGTGTCTCCTTACAAACTCTTGTTCGGTAGGGTACCCAATCTGCTTCCGCCCACTATCACCCCTTCCTCCCAATTAGGTGACAAAGTTAAATTTAAACAATTACAGGCCTTGAACTCAGTGGTACACGCCTTGCAGAATTATGTTCTCACCTGTAGGCCTCACCTCCTGGTGACGGCGACGCATAACATACAACCAGGTCAGGAGGTGTGGGTCAAGGATTGGAAAAGGGCTGCCCTTACCCCACAGTGGAAGGGCCCGTATACTGTTATTATGATTTCCCTTCTTGCCGTCAAGGTTGCTGAATGTAAATCCTGGATCCATTGGTCTCGTGTTAAGTTGGCTGCCCCCTCAGTGGAAAGTGACCTCCGACTCAGCGCGACCCCTTGCACTCACCTTCAAAAGGATCAACAGGACTACCTCCCCTTCTGGTGATGCCCCGGAAGCCATCCCTCTACGAACGGGAGGTGCCACGAGGGATCCCCCTGCAGGTATTACTCCGGAAGCTAATACCCATTGCACGGGCAACGTTCCTGTTCCCTGGAATCTTCGGTCCCGACAGCCCCACACCACCACACCCCACTTGTAACTCATAGGGAAAGGAGGAAAAGGGGGGATACGTGCCTTGTGGGTCTTCCTCCTTCCCCTATTCAAACACCAAAAAAACTATGGACAATTCCAACTCTCAGCGGATGTGGCAAACGGCTTGCATCCGAAAAGGCTTAATGCCCTCGGTATGGGTCGTGATAATATTGCTGACAATTAGCATGATTTTTAATTTTATGTATCTGTATAGGCTGATGAGACATAAGAAGGGACAGGTAGGACAGGAAATAGACCCCTCGGGGGATGAAGTAATGGAACAGTGTTGCCCCACAGAGGGGGAGGGTAACAGCTCCTCACCTACCCTGGTGAATAGCAACCAGCCTACTCTGGGAGTCCCACAAAGACCACCCCGTAATTGGGATAATATGTACCCAGATTTGGCCCCTTGCACCGAGTGTTTTCTTAATGCATCCACAGGAAGGAGGATTAAAATGGTGTTTATTTACTCCACCTTTCAACCCCCCGACTGTAACCGCGAGGATCTCCCACCCTGCGTGGAGGACAACACCCGGTATTGGCAATGTACCTTGAACTCTTCGAGGAGGTGCCACCTGCTGAACACCCCTTGGAGTGAGTTCAATCCCACCGTCCGAGCCAATCCCCGAGTGCCGGTCCGGCCACCCCGCCAGGTGAACCCACTCCTGGGGACTCGGAAGAGAAGGTCTAAGGCCAAAAGAAAAGCCCAAGCCCAAGCCCAAGAAACAGGCCCTGCACCTACCTCACCCCCCTTTAAGACGCCGGCGGAGTGTCTACCATGCCTCCACACCACTAGGACAGGCAATTGGATCACTCGTACCTTGGTTTACCATACTACCTCACCCCTGACGTGCACTCAGTTTGATCTCACTGACTGCACCTTTAATGCCACCTCATATAAGAGATGTAATGGGTCCCGGGGCATCGAATGCTATGACCCAAAGCAGGTGACCAAGATTGTCAATTACCAGGTCATCCTGCGACATATTACCTCGGGGAACCGCCGGGAGGAGATCACTAAAGTTACAATTCCTACCCTCAATCAGTGAGTGAAACTTGAATTTGATGCCTGCTATTACATCAACTGTAACATTTTTCCCCAAGGGGGGTGTAGAGGGTTGAATTGGGAAAGGTCGTATGCCACACAACACAAATACATGTGTGCAGAAGGCCAAAAAGGGGACTGCCACCCAATCGACTATAACTTTTGCCCGAGGTGGCCCTGCATCACTTTCGCCACATGGACTGTAGGGGTGACAGGTCAGATGAAATTTTCCCTGAAAAAAGGAACAGCCAGTCCGAATTGCCAACCAGGTCACTGCAACCCTGTCACCCTTTCCTTTACCCCCATCACCCCTACAAGGCCGATCCTGTTTGGCCTCCAAATTGAGGGGACGGGAAAAGACCCTGGGATGGTGATGTCCCTGGAAGTAAAAGCCGACTCCCGGGAAATTGGACGTCAGAAAAGCCTCTTTTGTTCCTATTACCAGGAAATGGAGAAGCTAAATGCCCAAGAATTACCCCGGAAGGTAATTAATACCTTTGTGCAGCTTGCGCAGGATGTGGCCACAACCTTAGAAGTTGCGAACTGTTTTGTGTGCGGAGGGACTAACATGGAGGAAAGATGGCCATGGGAGGCCCTCGAGCTTAACTACACCATAGTGTTGGAAATGGAGCGCATACGGAACCTCACGGCAACAGCCAGTAAGGATGGAGAGTGGGCCCTGTCCTCCAACCTCGTGGGCTCCATCTGTTATGCCCGAAATCAAACAGCCGGTTGCCACAAGGTGGGGAACTTGAGATGCCTCGCCACCTGGAACAACGGGGTCTGGTGGTCGGGGAAGGGAAACCCACCTCCCCCAGATGTGGACTCCCTTGCTCGGGTCAACCTCATGGCCCACTATATCAACGACCCTCAGAATACCTCCCAATCATGGCTGGCCCCGGATGGGATGTATTGGATTTGCGGGAAGTATGCATACGCCCAATTACCCCCTAGTTGGTGTGGCTCCTGTGTGTTAGGTGTAATCCGCCCAGGCTTTTTCCTCTTGCCACTTCAACAGAGACAGGTCCTAGGCATTCCCATCTATGAGGAGGTGGGGAACCTCCGGAAAAGGAGGGCAGCCATAGATGGATTAGCCGTAGGGAACTGGAAAGATGATGAATGGCCCCCGGAGAGGATTGTAAATGTGTATGGGCCAACAACCTGGGCAGAGGATGGTACTTGGGGATACCGCACCCCCATTTATATGTTGAACAGGATCATTAGCCTACAAGCAGTGGTAGAGATTATCACAAATGAAACAGTCAAAAGCTTGACCAAACTGGTGGCCGAGAGTGTCAAGTCCCGAACATACATTATGCAAAACCGCTTGGCTTTGGACTACCTCCTTGCCAAGGAAGGGGGTGTCTGTGGCAAGTTTAATCTTTCTAACTGCTGCATTGAAATCGATAACAGTGGGACAGTGGTTCAGGAGATTACTGACAAAATGGTTAAAGTGGCCCACGTGCCGGTCCAGACATGGGGGGGGTCTGGATCTCTCCTCTGCTTTTTCTGGATGGTTTCCCAAACTCCCTGGCTTGCAGGCTATAGTTGCTCTGATCGGCATGATCGCCGCAGGGTGTGTGATTCTACCCTGCATACTCCCCATCTTTGTTAGAACCATTAACAACATCTTAGCTCTCCTGGTGGAGAAGCGGGCCAAAGAATGATTGATGGCCCTCTGGGAATATGGGTTCCGTCACTGCCTGGAAACAGAATTAAATGCCCTCGTGTATGAAACTCCACAGTGACACCCTTTTCAGGGTCAGGGTGAAGTTTCAAGAGGGGGGAATGAGGCAGGGGCCCAGACATACCTATATTCCAGGGGAGAATTAAAGATATCTTAGCCATCCTTTTCGTACCAAAAGTACAGTCGCAAGATGTTCTCTGAGACTTAACCCACATCCTGTTTTGCACTATACTGGAATAGCAGAAGTAAGCAACAGCTTATGGAAAGAGGAACAGAGACAAGTATGATTGTGTAAGATAAATCTGGTATATCACGCATAAAGCTCATGTATTAATACCTGCTCAGCATTTTCCCTTCTGTATGCTTCTCATTTCCCTATTTTTCATATAAGGACATATGTTATACTTTTAGACATGATTGGTAAAACTAAGAAACACCTTGAAAGAGGCCAGGATTGTATTAAGGTATAAAAGTAGCACCTCGGGCATAGCCCGGGGTTCAGAATTCGGCATGCGAATGCTCTGAACCTGTGTGCACAATAAACCTGAGTTCTCCTCACTCTCCGTGGTCTCCTTTCCTGAATTGGTTGAGCAGATCCTGCTGCAACATTTCTGGTGCATTGGCCGGGAAGTGGAGGAGCCCTGAGGCTCGGTCAGGGGACCCATCCCGGTACCAGTAAGCTGCTTGTGTTGCAGGGAACACCCAGGCACCAACGGACTTTTGATCCGAGGGACTTCTCGGTGACACTTGGCGCCGGCGGCTGGGGTCTCCAAGAACCACGGGTGGAGAGTGAAGGACACCAGGACTTCAAGACATCTGGAGGGGACCGGCAGGTCAATGGAACAAGGCACGTATTGGGCTCTAGGGAACTCCCTCCCAGTAAGAGGGGACGTAGGAGAGGACTGATCACCCTCTTTTTGGGTAAGAGCCAGTGGGAGGCTTGTCAAGTGTGTGTGTGTGGAATGAAAGGCTACTACGGTTCCCATCGGTGACTGTGAGTGTCCAGCACCCTGGGCTAGTAGGAAGCGTTTGGCGTTCGCAGTTCCCATCGGAGACTGTGCTCATCCGGCTCCCTGGGTCGGACGTGAACGTTTGCAATACCCTGTGTTTTCCCTGAAGAAAGGACCCTTACCTTCCCTCATTGTTACTCCTCCCTATTCCTGTGTCTGGTGCCCCGGGAGGATCATGGGAGGAGGACAGAATACCCCAAATACCACCCTGGAGTGTATGTTAAAACACTTTAAACAGACATTCCAGACCCAAGACTATGGTATTAAGTGGAGTAGACATCAACTTAGGGTGTTCTGCGAAGGGGAATGGCCAACCTTCAAGGTCAGCTGGCCATCCATAGGAACTTTTGACTACTCCACTACCCTGAAAGTTCACCAATTAGTGTTCTACCCCTTCAAGGGACACCCAGATCAAGCCCCGTACATTGACGTGTGGCTCCAATTGGTGCAACACCCACCCAAATGGCTTTTAAAGCGTAGGCAGGAACGTTGCAAACTCTTGGCCACCCGGGTAGTCCCCTCACCACCTACCCTCAAAGTGCCCCCGAAGCCCAAAAGGCCAATCCTCGATAGCTGCCCGGAAGACTTACCCCAACCCCTTCCATATGTGGCCACCTGGGCCGAGCGGCCCACTCCGACCCATTCTGGCCCACCCTCGGGGAACACCTCGGGGACCTCGGATGAGGCCTGGTGGGCTGAGGCACTGGAACCCATGCTCGAATTCCCCAAGATGGCAGACCGATCGATGCAGACCGAGGAGGCAAGTACCAGTACCCCAATACCCCCCAAGGCAGAAGAGGGAGCAACAGGGATAACCCCAAGCGAGAAAGCAGAGGACCAACCCATAGCTGAGAGGACCAGGGCCAAGACAGACTCGGTCGCCCTCACTGCCCCACTCAGGCAGATTGACCAACTGGTGGTCGACAAAAATGACCCAAGAGAGCATGCCCCAGCCTCCCTGTTCCAGCATGTACCATTTACCACATCGGACCTCCTGAATTGGAAATTCCACTATGGTCCATTCAGTGAAAAGCCCCAGGAGATTGCAGATTTGTTTGACACGATCGTCAGTACTCATAACCCCAATTGGTTAGACCTCCAGCAGCTGATGGGCACCTTGTTTAACCATGAGGAAAGGGAAAAGGTCAAAAATGCGGTAGTTTCTATACTTCGCTCTGAATCCCCAGGGTCCATTGTGCCTATTGAGGAGCGAGTGGCTCGGTTGTTTCCAGCCATGGACCCCCAATGGACCCCGTACCGCCAAATGGACAAGATATAGGCATACCAGTCCTTGGTTCTACGGGCTTTCCGCATGGCGGCCAAGCCAGCCACTAATATGCCCAAACCATCCCTAGTCACCCAGACCCTCACTGAAAGTCCGGAAGCTTTCTATGCCCATCTGGTCGAGGCCTATCAAATGTACACCCTGATTGACCCCACTCTCCCGGAAAACTCCCGGATGCTCACAATGTCTTTCATCTCGCAGAGCGCCCCAGATATACGCAAAAAGTTGCAAAGATTGGAAGGGGCCCTGGGAAAGCCTATGAGTGAAATTATGGAGGTGGCCAGAAAGACCTTTGTCAACCGGGAGAAGGTGGAGGAAAGGAAGCAGGATCAGAAGATGCAAAGAAAGGCTAAGCTCCTGGCCGCCACCATTATGGGAGCTCCAGGGGGACCAGGATTAGGCAGGGCCGGGGATGCGGAAACGCCCTTGGGAAGGAACCAGTGTGCCATATATAAAAGGGAAGGCCACTGGAAGGGTGAATGCCCCGATAGGGATAGGGATACCGGAAGGGGACGAGGAAGACAGTTTGCAAATAGGCTCCTCAGAGGCCAAGGAAGACGCCAGGGAGGGAAAGGAAGCCGGTTCCCCAGAAACCCCCTCATAGGCCTGGCCGAAGCGGATGAGTGGGACTGACACCGACTGGGTTCAGCCGGCCTCCCAGAACCTATGGTTGATTTGCTGATTGGAGGCAAACCAATCCCCTTCCTGGTAGATACAGGGGCCACCTGATCGGTTGTTACCCACCCCTTGAGCCCTGCCTCCCCCAACTCCATTAATATACAAGGAGCCACGGGCAAAACACTGACTCGCCCCTTTTTGGAACCAGTCACCTGCACCACTGGCGGCCAGACAGTATATTAATGGAGTTGGGGGAGACAGGGCTCAAGGGGTGGGTAACAGCCCTAACCCCAAGGTGGAGGGGCCCGTATACTGTTATTATGATCCCCCCTCTTGCCATCAAGGTTGCTGAATACAAATCGTGGATCCATTGGTCGCGTGTTAAGTTGGCTGCCCCCTCTCAGTGGAAGGTCACCTCAAACGCTGCCCGACCTCTTGCTCTCACCTTCAAGAGGACCGACGAAACCACCTCTCCTTCTGGTGACGCCCCAGAAGCCGTCCCTCTACGAACGGGAAGTGCTAGTGGGATACCCCTGCAGGTATTACTCCGGAAGCTAGTACCCATCGCACGGGCTCCTCGGCTCTTCCGTGGAATCTCTGCTAAGTAGGGTGGCGTTGGTGCCTCTACCGGATCACTTTGTCATACAAGAGTTCCGGGAAGAGACATTAGGTCTATTTTTCCCCTGGAATCCATAGGTATCTAGTTTGGTACCTCAATTGGATACTCACTTCATTCTCGGGAGGGGGGGGCACACATTGATCCTTGACAAACCATGTCGCCTTGCCATAAGCTGGTAGCACGGCAATCTTGGTGGCAGTTACACCATCCATGCACAAGATGATCTTGCGGATTCACCCGCTAAGGTAGGTCTAACTGTTCCTTAGCCATGGTAGAGTGGAGCTGCATTCGGACTATACCTCCAGTCCGCAGTCGATTCCTTTGTTCCTGAAACACAAGACCTTGTGTTGACGTTCTTTTGAGGGCTCCCAGCATGCCAACTTGGGAGACAGCAGCAGTACCTCAACTTAGGACAGCCACCACAGGCCCACTGGCATTGTGCCTTCTCCTTTCCCGAAACAGGGACACCATATGTTTGTCTTCCCGGATTAGAGAGCCGTTCATCTCACTTAGCTCTTTAACGAGTCATCGGCATATTCCTACAGGTTGTATCAGTGGGTTCATTCTGGCTTCGCGAGGGCTTATGTCCCATGCCCTTTCCATGTAGTTGAACCACAGTGCTGATGCCACAGCAGCATGGTCCGTCCAACCGCCGTTTGGGGAGGTCTGCCGTATGACCACCTGCTCTGATCTGGTGCCATTCATCCTCCCTGGGAATAGATCTCCACCTCAGCGAAGGTGCTGTCTCGATGACGGGTATCACAATAGGTGTTCCAAGTTACTGTAGTCACCAGCCTGAGTTGGTGGCCCACCCAATGGACAGACGGCTTTGGTATGTCCCATCCTTGGAGGCTAGCTCCACCCACTACGGAGAATTGGCATTGGTATTCACCTGATATGCCCCTTCTTGTAGGGTGGAGCTAGCCTCCAAGTCGCGCCCTTTTGTGGTGGTCTGGCCGGCTGGTGAGTTTTCTCCTGTCGGTTCCTGTAGATATAATATCTCTATGTTAGGGGACGGCATGCATTTCTGTCCTGTTCCTATGTGTTCTGTTGCATTTCTGTTGACTGATTTGGGATCTGCACGCCGAGTCTGGTCTTCGTCCTTCGTCAAAGAGGGGGTATCGAGGCACAGGGATGGTTTTTATGTTCTCAGACTCAGTCCTGATTGGCTAGGGGCAGGGTCAATGCATCGTTGGAGGCTAGCTCCACCCTACGAGAAGGGGCATATCAGGTGAGTACCAACACCCATTTTCTTGATTGAGTCAGTCACATAACTTCCAACATAGATATCTCACAGTATTATATCCAATAGGTAAGGGTTGTTCCAATTTTTTTTTACTGACAAGGCAGATAATTATATATTTCAAAAGAAACAAAATGTCCTTCAAGGAAACAATTATTTATGTCTGTAATTCTTAAGAATCTTTTTTCCTACAATTCCAAATATTAATCAGAAGTGTAAACACTTGTGTAACAGGAGAACAACTGAAAATAAGAGCTGCCCAAAGAATTAAGGATATAGAAGCACAAAATGATATAGCTATCCTTAATAAGGTGGGTAACTTGAAATGGCTGAGTAAATACAAACATACTTTTCAAGTAGACAGCTATTTGAAGTTACAACTGCCAAAACATCTTAGGGAGATATTTACGCGAGTGAGATTCAAACAGCTTGACACAATGGTCAGATATGGAAGATTCCATTCTATACCCTACAATGAGCATCTCTGTATTTACAGAGCGGCAGAGGTATAATAATAATAATAATAATAATAAATTTTTATTTATATCCCGCCCTTCTCCCGTAGGACTCAGGGCGGTTTACAACCATCGATAAAACGAATAAAACGCGAAATATACAAAATTTACTACAACTACCAATTAAAAACGAATTAAACTAATTT
>JANHGD010366135.1:0-10202 GCA_027560375.1 Imantodes cenchoa
GTCCCAGTTCTAAGGAGGAAATGCTTCGTCTACCCTCCGATCTGTTCAAGACGAGACGAAACGAGACAAGAAGGGACTCTACTCTTTCCTCCTCTTGCCTTCTGTCCTTCCCCACCTTCCTTCCTTTGCAAAGAGCATGCACGCATTAGATCCATCAGCCACAGTATGTGCCTAGAGAGTTTGGGGTAAGCCATGCGCAATCCCCTTTCCCCTCAACCAGACACGCTATTCTCTTCAGCCAAGAAATCCTTGGCTGAGGTTAATCCAGTGGCCCCTACAGCAAAATTCCAAGGCACCGCAGAGCCTCTGGCATTCTTCTAGGAGGCTCTGGCCAAGGGCACCTACATGTGCCGCCTTCCAGAGATGGTCCAGGCAGGCCTTGGGCTCACAGCGGAGGAGGCTCCTCCTCGGCATGGCCCTGATTCACTGGGTATGCCACCGGGATTCGAGCAGAAGTCGCTCCCCCTGGCACCCGTCAAGAGAGTCGCCTTCCTGTTCCTCAGTCCCCCGGTCGGAAGCAACGGCTGTGGAGGCAACATCAGAGAAGGGAAACTCCTGGCAGTATTGACGGTTGTGCTGCTGCCACTGCTCTCAGAAAACTGTAGTGTCACAGCTAGCAGCCCCTTGGACATCTCCGCAGGGCCAGGCCTGGAGCCCACCACGAGCAAGCCCAGGGTCTTCTCCCACCCCGGGCTCATTAAAGATGGGGAAGGGGTGGGAGGAGCCTGAGCAGCATGATGGCGGCAGCCAAGGCTGGCAGCAAAGAGGGAAGCTCAGGAGCGGCCGGAGAAGCAGGGAGACATTGCCCACTCACCAATGCAGCAGGAGCAACAAGACCGCTGCAGCGGTTCTTCCAGGAGGCTCCGGACTGAATGCTTCTGCCCATTCAGGCTGGAGCCTCCTAGAAGAACCTCTGCCGCAGTCTTGCTGCTCCCACTGCGGGGGGCTCTGTTGGCAGGTGGGCAATATCCCCCCACTTCTCCAGCTGCTCCCAAGCTCCCCTCTTTGCCGTCAGCCTCGGCCACCGCCATCATGCTGCTCCAGTTCCTCCCACCCCTTCCCCGCCTTTAATGGGACAGCCCGCAGCCAGGAGGAGGCATCCAAGAGGCACACGGGGAGAGAGAGGGAGAGAGAGCTGTTCTCCGTCTTTACCTCTCAGCAGGGAAGGAAGGGAATCGGTGGACCTGAGCTGTCTGAGGCATGGAATGGGAACAATGGGAGACTCGCACTGGTACTCAAGTCAGTTCCTGAGGTGGGGGGCATGACAGTGACGTCTTCATGATATCACCAGCGGGCCGCTGCTACCAGTGCGGGCACACCGGACCGCACCGGGAGGAACCCACCTCTGAACCAAAGATTGTGTTCATTGGGGATTATGCAGGTCAAACTCCAGCACATCTAGGGGAAATAGGTTTAAGAAGTGTAGGATTTCTGTCCTTCTAGGTAACCAAGAAAAAACAAAACAAAATAAATTGTGTTGGGTATGAGAAAAAAATCCAGATTAACTGAAATATTACCTTTACCTTTACTGGTAGTTTTTTTATTTATAACCAGTTGTTTAACAACTATAACCAGTTGTGTATCAACCATTCAAAGTTACAACGGATACACCCCCCCACACATAAAAGCTACAGGTAGTCCTTGACTTACAACTACAACCTGAGCCCAAAATTTCTGTTGTTAAGTGAGACATTTGTTACGTGAGGATTGCCCCATTTTACATTTCTTGCCACAGTTGTTAAGTGAACCACTGCAGTTGATAAGCTAGTACCACGGCTGTTAAGTTAGTCTAGTTTCCCCATTGACTTTGCTTGTCAGAAGTTTGCAAAATGGGATCACATGACCCTGGGACACAGCAACTGTCATAAGTATGAATCAGTTGCCAAGCATTTGAATTTTGATCACATGATCACGGGGCTGCTACAAAGATCATTAGTGTGAAAAATTATTGTCAGTCACTTTTTTGAAGAAGAATAGAATTCTTTATTGGCTAAGTATGATTGAACACACACGGAATTTGTCTTCGGTGCATATGCTCTCAGTGTACATAAAAGAAAAGATACATTTGTCAAGAATCATGAGGTACAACACTTATTGATGTCATAGGGTTCAAATAAGCAATCAGGAGAACATATAACGTGTCCCTCTCCTTTTTCCCTTTGTGTTTGTCATCTTGACAGTCACTGCAAAATGGCGCCCACAGGCCAAAAAGCTTAGGGGAAATATTCTATCCTGAGTTTTTGTTGTTGTTTTTTTAACCCCCTACAACATCTTGATCAGCACTCAAAGAGGTGGGACACACTCTGGTCAAGCCTTTCAAAATGTATGTTTGTGGAAAATCCAAAGATATATGGTTCTCCCCAAAGTCTGCCCCTTTCTCCTGCTCTCACCCACCTTCCATGGTGGAGATGGATCCTTCTGCACAAGGATGACAATTGTAGCAGCAGATGGGCTTCCCTTCCTGAGTCACCTTCATGAACCCAGGAAGACAGCTTTCCACACACCTGGAAGGGGGCAGGGGCTGGGCAGAGAGAAGGAAAGAAATAACTTCCACAAAATGAATTATTGTATTTTCAAAAAGAGGTGAAAAGTGAAAGTCTGCGTATCTCCAGTTCATGGTTAGCTCTGCTAAAAAAAATGATTTTTTTATTGTTTATATATAGATATATTGAATATAGTGTAATTATCCTGGCATTCCACTTGCCATGAAACAGAGGTAACAATAAAATAACATATATACCAGTGGTGGGTTCCTACTGGTGCACGCTGGTGCTTCGTTCTGGTAGGAGCCCGCTGATTGCGTAATCGTGCATGCAACAGTTTTGCTGGGCCGTGGCTGCCGCCATCTTTTTAATAAAATATTTCACATTTTTTGGCTCTCTGCCCATGCACAGAAGTAAAATTGTCCCTCTGCGCATGCACAGAAAGCCTGAAATCATGTGAAAGGATGCAAGAGGATGTGCGCGTAGCGAGCGTGCGGTCATATTGTGCACCAGTAGCGAAATGTAAGTTGAACACGCCCCTGATACTGTGGGAAGATAGGAGGGGGAATTGCATGAGAGCTTATATTTGTAGCCATAACAAATAATTTTGAGATAGTTAAGGTCATCTTTTGTCTTTGCAATACTGCACCTTCACGGAAGGAGATGGGTGGATCCTGCCAAGTTGGCAGTTGGAGATTCATCAATATAGCAATAGCACTTAGACTTATATACCGGTTCATAGTGCTTTACAGCCCTCTCTAAGTGGTTTACAGACTCAGCATATTGCCCCCAACAGAATGTTAACTTATCTATTTATCATTCTAATTCCTACATTCTAATACATACATAGTATCTTTTTCCATGTCCACCTAACCTGATTCTTTCACATTCCAACTTATACATCTTGTTTCTAACCATTGGTAGAATCTATTCTATGTAGCGTAGTATTCTGTATTTCTTTTATCTTTTATTTTTACTGTTAATCTGTCCATCTCCGCACAGACCAGTATCTTCCTTATTGTCTCCTCCTCTGATGGGGTATTTTCGCTTTTCCACTGCTGCACACACACAATTCTTGCTGCGGTCAAGATTTGTAACATTAGGTTTATTGTCCCCTTGTCATAACCATCTGATATAATGCCTAATAAAAATAATTCTGACTTAAATTCTATATGTTATGTAGTCATTTTTTCTAACCATATATTAATTTGTATCCAAAATTTCCTTGCCTTTATACAGGTCCACCATGTGTGGTAATATGTGCCAGGTATTTGTTTACATTTCTAACAGTTTGGGAACATATTGCTAAATTTTTTGGCCAATCTTGCCAGGGGCAGAAGCCACCTATAGAATATTTTATAGAGATTTTTCTTGTATCATGTGGCTTTGCGAAATTTGAAGCTTCCCAAAACCTTTGAGCTCATCAAACTGATTTTCCTGCCTTGGGTTTGCCTACTAAGTTTTCACATTCTAAAATATTTAGTTTTAAATTCCTAATGTAAATAATCATGGGGAAGTTGATTGAATTCTCTGCTTTGGCAAAAACAATTGTCCCATGACTTAAGCCTTGCTCCCTTGCAGAAGACTGATAAAAATTTAACTGGTATAGTTAAGGATATTTTTTCATAGAAGCTATTTTGTCTCTGGGATAACTGAGATGACTTTTCCTGCCCCAACTCTGCCATCCTCTTGGTAAGACTATAAAAAGGATACAATAAAATCTTTTCTCCACCTTGTTCAGCAGCTCCATCTTTGCTGTAGCATTCTTGTAGATTATGAAGTTGATATCCAAGGATCCCTGTCTTTCCAGACTCCCAAATATCACTTTGCTAACAGACTTATTGGAGAAAAACACTGTGTTTACAATGTCCAGGTCTGCTACCAGCTCTCCACTCTCATCCAAATATACCCCATGGATGGAATTATTATAAAACTGAGAACTTCGAAGGAAAGAATGAAGCTGGAATGGAAGAGAAAATGAACAGTGTTACACAGGACAGAGAAAGCTCTAGGGCAAGATTCCATAGACTCTTGGGCTGCACTGAAGGTTCTGTCTTGTGGAATATGCCAGAAACACCCCATTAGAAGGACCAAGAATGACTTTGAAAACAAGGGTGGTGCCCTTTATTTCTTCCCATTCATAATTGTCACTGCAGAGTTTTGAAAACCAATGGGAACTTTAGCAAAAGGAAGCATCCAGGGTGAGTTTAGTTTGATGCAATCTGGTAGCTCCCACTAATGAGGTCCAAAGTTAAAACCCTAAAGGAAATAGATGCTGTGCTCAAGCCCAGTAATTGCAATAAATTCTGCCAGAGAAGCCAAAGTGCAGAGAAATTCTCCATTCAGAAACAATGCCATAAACAATAGATTTGCATGTCAATGGGCAAATCACTAATAGAAAAATCTCTGCTCACCTTGAGGATGACTATAGGGAGGCTTTGCTCTACTAGTACATTCTTCTTGTGAAATTCTACATTGAGATGAAGATGGATCACTTGGCATAGAGCAGAAACCCCAGATCTTCATTGTGAAAGATGATCTCTCATACCAGTTAAGGTCAGCTCCTTATAATTTTATAGTATATATATGGAATATTTCATGAACATTCATCACTCTTGCTGATCCTAGAATTTTCCCATTGCAACCCTTCATCTTCTGTCCTGGCCTCAGTACGCTTAGTTTCTTGGCCCAAATATATTTCTCCATATCCACAATCTAAGCCCCAGAGCTCACTGTAACAGCATTGCCAAAAAGGCATTAACAGTTGTTAACCTAATTTCGTGAAGCTTCTTTTCCGGTAACTATTGCTAACTAGGCATACAAAACCTTTGCCAGACCAATTCTCGAATACAACTCATCTGCCTGGAATCCACACTGTATATCGGACATTAATACAATTGAGTAAGTCCAGAGGTATTTAATGAGAAGAGTACTCCACTCCTCTGCTCACAATAAAATATATTATTCCACCAGGCTTGAAATTTTGGGCTTGGACAACCTTGAACTTCGTCACCTATGGTCTGATCTTAGCATAGTACACAATATTGTCTGCTACAACATCCCATCTGTCAATGACTACTTCAGGTTCAACCACAATAATACACAGGCAAACAATAGATACAAACTGAAGGTAAACCTCTCCAAACTCGATTGCAGAATATACGACTTCATCAATAGAGTAGTCAATACATGGAATTCTCTAGCTGACTCCGTTGTTACTTCCTCAAACCCCCATAGCTTCAACCATAAACTGTCTACCGTGGACCTCACACCTTTCCTAACAGGTCTATAAGAGGGCATGCATAAACACACCAGCGTGCCTACCATCCCTGTCCTACTGTTCCCATTGATTTGTACTCATTTCACGTGCTCATGTCCATGTTTATACTTATACCTGTTATCTCATACATGTTTGACAAACTAAATTAATAAAAATAAATTGCTGATGAAACTATTTGATGTCCCTGATGCTACTGAGAGTTTTGAGCAGGGGAAGAGGAACCAAAGGGGTACTTAGTCAAAGGATGAGAACCATTCTGAGTCGAGGCTGTCCTGGAGCAGAGGGCCTAACCAGGAGGTGAGTGTTACACCCTCAAAAGGTGATCAAAAGTGGGTCAAAAGTGTTACACTGCGTAATATTTGCAGCACACTTTTTTCAACTGTGGATGGCACAGCACTGCTCCTGCTTATGAAGAAAAGAGTCCAAGAAGAAAGAGCTGGAGGCAAAACTGTTAAGATTTGTTCCTGCCTGGGAGAGCCAATCAGAAAATAGTTCGTAAATGAATACTGCCTGGAAACTCAGTCAGACAATTGGAGTGAAATCTGACTGAGCATGTGCAAGAAAGTTCTGGCGAAGAAGGGCGTGGTTTAGCTAGTTCTCCATTACAGTTCAATGTGAATATACACTATATACACTAGAGGTGAAGATTCACCACCAAACCTTGTTAACGGAGTATATCACTGTAAATCTTTGACGAACTGTCAAGAACAAATTCTGATAGAAATGACTGCTCAAAATCAGAAAAAAAAATAATTAAAAAAAATAAAATAAAATAAATGAGCAGGATAAAACAAGTGCAAACAGAAGAGAAATAGAAAATCGTCATTGATTTAATTTTTATATGTCAGAATAGTAACCCGGTTTATAATGGTAAAATGGATGCTCAATTGCAATGCGTTATCCTGTGAAAAGTTGGGAGACCAACTAATTTTAAAAATACATCAATAAAAATAAAATGGGCACTGTGCAATAGAAAAGAAATACCTGCCATGCCTTCAGCATTGGAATTTTCATGTTGTTAACACCTTTAAATGTTGTCCTCCTGGGTCTCGATAAAAAAGCAGCATTGATGGCCTTTGCCACGGCCAAAATTGTGTTGTAAATTAAATAGTTGTCCAGAGCCAGGATCGGATCCATCTCCTCTTTTCTCAGAGCCTCCAGTTCTTTTCTCTCCCTGCACCGCCTCCAGGTTTTCACCGAAAAGGCATCTTTGGTGTAAGAACACCGGGAGGAGTTATTTGCAAGTTCAAACATGAAATAATCAAACTGCTGGTAACCATCATACTTTGCCATTTGATTACTCTTCATAGGAAAGAAAAAAATACTATGAATGTATTGAGTGGGAAAGTCATTGTCTTTCAAATAAATTGTGAAGTCCCAGCGTACGGTGGTGATCAGGACTTTTCCTTTAAGAGGTTCATTAAATACTTCAAATATAGTGTGCATAACGAAAACCCCTACATCGAATGTATTCATGTCTGCACCATACATAAAGACATTCACCTTTTTCCAACTGAGGTATAAGCGCAAGTCCAAGTTCGCAATCCCAGTAGCAGGAGAAAAGGTTTGCAATAAAATTGGACAAATGCCATTCCTGATCAGAATTGAGGTCAATGTCCTCATGAACCTTTGTCCATTCTCGGTGTCTGGAGCAAGGAGACCCACCAAGGTCCACCTGAAATGGAGGACCAGCTTCACCATCCCTGGGTACTGGACTTCTTCAGCTGGGAGCATTGGGAAGAAGAAAGGAAGCTGAGTTTTATCACTCAGAATCCGGGAAAGAAAACTATAATTGATCTGAAAAGGAGAAATAAGTAAAGTATGTTATTTCAGACTCATGAATCGAAAAATCTAACCATAATGGAGCATTCTTACACTCATACTAAAGAAGAACCTTCTGTAGAGACTCCTCTGGTCATTCTTCTCTTACATGCTTCTCCAGGATCTTCAACCAGGATGATTAGGGGACTGGAAACTAAAATGTATGAAGAACGGTTGCAGGAACTGGGCATGACTAGTCTAATGAAGAGAAGCACCAGAGGAGATATCATAGCAGTGTTCCAATATTTGTGGGGTTGCCACAGAAAGGAGGGCTCAAGCTGTTTTCCAAGGCATCTGAAGACCCAACAAGGAATAATGGATGGAAACTGATCAAGGAGAGATTCAACCTAGAAATAAGGAGAAATTTTCTGACAGCGATAACAATCAACCAATGGAACAGCTTGCCTTCGGACGTTGTGAGAGCTTCATCGCTGGAGGCTTTGAAGAAGAGATTGGACTGATATTTGTTAGAAATTGTGTAGGGTCTCCTGCTTGGGCGTGAGGGGGTTAGTATAGATGACCTATAATGTCCCTTCTAACACTGTTAATCTGTAATCTGAAATCCTCTCACTTCAGTGCTGCATTTTCTTCTAGCAAATTTCTTTTATTTTCTTTTTTCATTATTATTATATTGTCAAGCATATATAAGATCACAGTAAGAGTATAAACATGTATATATGAGATGATTTTGAGTACATGGGAACATTAGGAAAGGGACGGTAGGCACCTTGGTGCGCTTATGCACGACCCTTACAGACCTCTTAGGAATGGGGGGAAGTCAACAGTAGAAAGTCTAAGGTTAACATTTTGGGGATTTGGGGAAGAAACTACAGAGTCTGGAAGTGTATTCCAGGCATTGACATATATTTCAATATAGAATATTAAAGGGCATATTTTCTTCAATCGAGTTTGGAGCGGTTTACCTTAAGGGTGTATCTACTGTTTGCTCGTGTATAGTTGCGGTTGAAGCTGAAGTAGTCATTGAGGGTAGGACATATGTAGTACATAATTTTATGTACTACACTTAGGTCAGACCTAAGGCAGCATGGTTCTAAATTGTCTAAGCCCAAAATTTCAAGTCTGATGGCATAAGGTATTCTGTTGCGAACAGAGGAATGGAGGACTCTTGTGAAATATCTCTTGACATTTTCAATTGTATTAATGTCTGATATGCAGTGTGGATTCCAGACAGATGAGCTGTATTCAAGAATTGGTCTAGCAAATGTTTTGTATGCTCTAGTTAAAAGTACCATATTTCCAGAAAAGAAGCTACGCAAGATTAGGTTAAACACTCTTAATGTCTTTTTGGCAATGCTGTTACAGTGGGCTCTGGCACTTAGATCATTAGAGATGAGTATTTCAAGAGTACTTCAGAGTGAGGGTCATCTACAAGGTCGTGTCCATCCAGTTTGTATTTTGTGTTCTGATTTTTTTTGCCAATATGTGAGACAGATCATTTGTTGGTTGAGATTTGAAGTTGCCACTTGTTTGACCATTCTGACACATAGTAAAGATCTTTTTGAAATGTAGCAGTATTGTTGGTAGTTTTGAAAAGTTTTACATCATCAGCAAAGAGAACGCAATTGCTTATAATATGATTGCAAAGGTCATTTATGTGAAGTATAAAAAGTGTTGGCCCTAAAACGCTGCCTTGGGGGACACCACTGTTAACAAGTACAGGATCTGATATAGCTTTTAATATTTTTACCACTTGTTGCCTCTTTGACAGAAACGCAGTTATCCATTTATGCAGGGGGCCAGAAATGTCATAAGATTGTAGGTTTAGAAGTAGTTTGTCATGAACCACTGAATTAAAGGCTTTATAGAAGTCTATGTAGATTGTGTCTATTGTTTTGCCTTGATTGAGTTTTGTAGAACACATGTTTTTGCAGTGTAGGAGTTGTAGTTTACAGAATATTTTCTTTCTGAAACCAAATTGTTTGTTAGAGAATAGTTTGTTTGTTTCTAAATGGAGGGTAATAGATTGGTTAATGATTGATTCCATAACTTTTCAGGTGATGCAATATAAAGAGATTGGGCTATTATTTTCAACTAAGCTGAGGTCTCCTTTTTTGAAAATAGGTAGGACCCTGGTAGTGACCATAGGTTGGGCAGGGAGCCAGTCTTGAAAGATATTTCAAAGAATATGTTTAGAGGTTCTGCTAAGGCAGAGGAAAGGTTTTTTAAGAAGTAGGTACATAGTCCATCAGGTCCAATAGATAGAGATGGTTTTAGGCTGCGTGGTGCTTTTTCAACATTATCTTCGGTAAAATGTATTTGTGTTAGATCATTGTAATTATTTGTGGTAGGACTAGGAAAAATTGGGCATGAACCATTGCTGTTTACAAAGACTGAGCCAAAGACTGTGTTAAAGAGGTTGGCTTTAGCGGTTTCATCATTACAGTCATTACCGTTAGGTTCCTTTAGGGGTAGGATGGATTTTGGGGGTTATTATGGGGGTTATTATTGGTGCATATAGTTTAATGATTCTTTTGACTAGAAGCAGGAAAATGTTATAATGGTCTTCTACAGTATTACAGCCAACAAATAGAATTTTCCAATCAAGAAAGGAGAGGTCAGTTTCTATGAGATCATAGTTGGCTTTTTAAAAGTAATAT
>JANHGD010369148.1:0-10187 GCA_027560375.1 Imantodes cenchoa
CCACCCCTCCCGTGTGGTCTCGACTGATGGAATGCTTGGAAACCTGGTGGGCACATTGCTACCAGAGGGGCTCCTCCTTCCGGGCCCAACCAGTTTTCAGTAATACCCGCCAGGTCCACCCCCCTCTCCTGCACGAGATCGTAGATGAGAGGGGCCTTATTGACCATGGACCTAGCATTGCATAACATCAGTCTAAACCCCGGATCCAGAGGATCCGAACTACCTGGGATACAAGTAGAGCTTTGAGGGCCGGAGCACACCACCCCTCGAAGATAGCGGGCACGTGCTCCCTTAACATGATATGGCCCTCTGCTCCCGCCATATCTAGTTTAATAATGTAGATTGTAAATCCCGCAATACAATGCAGCAGTTTCCATTGTGTGATAGATTATTGTAAAATCTCTAAAGTAAAATAATATATAATAAATTAATGAGGTTTTAACTTCTCTTATTTGGAAGTTATCTCAATCGGTTTCAATATCTGAGCAGAAAAAAATCCCACATATGGAGATAAATAGAAGAACAAAATCCAAGCAGCCTCAACTACTTTGTTAAATAAAGTTGGCCATTGAATGGCACTTTGATTGACAGAAATCTTGACTTCCGAAGAGGCTTGTCTTTCTACACTCCCAATTTTCACCCCGGCATATGATTTCTTCCAAAGTGATCTCCAGTGCATGATATCAAAGTCACCAACAGGAACTCCATTTTCATCAAAGGAAATCCCATCTCTGGAAATATTGTGATGTTGGAAGTTTTTCAGAAACTTATGAAGCTGCATAAAAACATAGAAAAAACATTATAATTCAAGCCTTTATTCAGTGTTTTTCTTGCTAATATTCTGGATTGGAGGCACTCTGAATAATTCAACCTCTTCAAATCACCACTGCAGTCTGAAAGATATTGATTGAGCCAGGGGTGGGCTTCAAAAATTTTAGCAAAGGTTTCTCTGCCTGATTGCTGGGTGGGCATGGCCATGGTGGGTGTGGCCTAGTCAGCCTCCTGAAAAATGGGGGGCATTTTTGGCCTCATTGGAGTCTGGAGGCTCTCTGGAGGCCAGAAACAGGCCCGTTTTAAGCTTTCCAGAGTCTCCCGGAGGCATTTTTTCCAAGCTCCCCAAGTTCGCTGGGTGGCCTGGCATGCCAAACTTTGTACAGCAGTGGGAATCAGCCTGTGATCCGGGGTAGCCACCTCACATGCTCAGTGGCCGAGCCAAGCCCCACATTCCCCATTGCCTCCTGCCTCGCCTGCCTCCTTCTCCTGCCAGGCATGGAAGGTGGGCAGAGAAAGGGGTGGCAGCAGCCCCTGCACAGAGTTGGCACAGCACACCTGTTAATCCGTCTGGCCATGATACTACAAGTGTGGCAAGGAAGTTGCTGCCAGGCAGGCGGCAGCCCCCCATGTGTAGAAAGGAGAGGGCCAAGCCTGCCTTTGGAAGGGGCCACCACTTTCGCTGCCCTCCCTTCCTGCCTGGCAGGGATACGTCTGCCTGCCCTCCAGAAGCATTGCTGCTGCCATTTGCTTTTGTTTTTCAGTAGGAGAAGGAAGTAAGCAGGATGCGAGACAGGCAGATGCTTCCAAGCAGAGGCCTAGCCCTCTCCCCGAGGAGGCAGTGCATGGCTGTGAAGGACCCTCACCCTCCCGGAGCTCCACAGCCAGTGTTTGCTTTCTTCCTTCTCCTGCCCCTCTTAGCACCAACGCAGCAGCTGCATCTCTCCCAAGGGAAACTCATCCACCCAATGGCTGGGCCTGGCCAGAAGGGGCACTTCTCCCATCATGGGCTGGACAACAACGTCGGAAGGCAAGTGGGCATGGGCGACCACCAGGAAGGCCGTGTGGAAGGCTACCAAGCATGAAAGGGCTGTGGGGAAAGAATTAGGCTATTACCTCCCTTCTCTGCTGCCCCAACATGCTTTCCTACCTTCCAGGTGGCCTTCTGCTTACCTGCCTTTGCAAGCTGGCCACGTGGAAGGCAGAAAAGCATGTGCAGCCTTTCCCAGCCTCAAAGCTCCACACTGAGCCACGGTCAAATAAAAGCCTTACTAGGCGGCTCTGCCTGCACCATGGCCACGCAGGAAAATTCCCAGGCACGGTGCAATTCTGGGATGGTGCAGAGCCCAAGCAAGAGCAAACCCTGCCCTTTGGGACCCAAGGTGCAGTGGGTCTTCCTCCCCCCCCGCCCCCAGTATCATCTTACCTTCTGCTGCTGCTGCTGCTACTGCTGCTGCTACTATGGGGCTGAGAGTGGCAGCAGTCGTCCAAGGTCCCGCGGAAGCAGAGTGTACCACACCCAAAAGGCGGGAAACAGCAAGCAGATGTCCCGGGGCTGCTGCACATGTGCATCACATCTACCACAGCCCTCTTCCAGTGCAGACTCATGTCCTACCGCATGTGCAGTGCCGGGACATGAGTCCGCAGGGAGAGCAGGGAGAGCGAGCGGCGGACCGGTACAGGGCGTGACCAGGCAGCCATCGCTGGCGACTCAGCGAACCATGGATGGCCAAGGCTATCGGTCCGTTCGATCCGGTCCAAACTAGGAGCATTTCACCCATGGGCCTGATCTGGGAGCCTACTGCTGGCTTTAATAAGCTGCTGTGAAAAACCAGATGTACTTTACCTAAAAAGCGAGCGACAAGGTTGAATACTTTCACTATGGGGAAAGGTCCTGTGAACTTTGGTCCTATGAACATTTAGAGTTGACTTAATGTCAGGGTTCCAAGTAATACACCCATAGCAAACAGGATTTCGAGGCAAGCAGGATCCTCAAATATCAGTTTTATTCGACATATCATATTGATATGATATGTCTCTAAATTTAGAGTCTCTAAACTGACTCTAAATGTTCCCGCTGTTTTTACGTAATTAAAAGTAAAAGTTTTTCTCCCCTTTCCAAACAGTCACAAGGTCCAATCAAGGTTGACTTCACTCATCCTCCCTCTGGTGGGAATGTTCTTGGTTCCCAGGAGAAAGTATTTTGTTTTGGCTACAAAACCCCAGCTATCTCTATTTTCCCCTCCCTGTCCCTCAGCTCCTGTGTGGCAACACTGAAGCATCAAAATGGCCTCAATCAGGTCAGCTTCAGAGTTGACACTCAAATACCACAAACTGGGCAACTGCTCTTGGAATATCTCACCCCTTTGTACATCGAAGTTAATATTGAGGAATTGGAAGGGGAGAATCAATGGAACCTCAAAGGAGAAGACTTACCTGCCATGGCTGTACAACCTGGAGTGGTTGATGGTCTCCAACTTGTATTCTCCTGTTACTCCGTTGGGAGGAAGAGGCAGCACTGAGGACCCAGGCCACAATTTGAATTATTTGGGAAATACAGGAGGAATCCTGAGACAGAATTCTTGCAATCACATCATGGGGGGGGAATTCCAAGTTCTCTTTTTCTCTGCATTTTTTCCAAACTTTCTTAGACATAACAGGACTTGAATAAGAACATTGGAACGCTTCCTTTCCATACAATAGGAGCATAGATGTAAAAGAATTATAGTCATAATACTGAGTCCTTCTATTTGTCTGGATGAAGAAGGAAAATAAAGCATATTTATTTTGGAGATCAACCAAGAGGTGAAAAATACCTAAACTTAAAGCTGTCAAAGTTGTTGCAATCCACACCCTTCCCACGATGAATGTATTAGTCATATCAATTTGTTTTAGCATTACTGCTAACATTCCTGAGGCTTGAGAATCTAGTTGGCATACTATAATGTTTATTTGACTCTTGATAAGAGAAAAGAACATTTTCATTTTTTCTTGCATGACAGTTTCTCCAACACTTGTCTGCACATTTCCTTCTGGGACGGTTGCTGAGAGGACAATGCAAATCCCATTTTTTAGAGCGAGAACTTCCAAGCGTCTTTTGAATTTTTCTCCTTTTTCATTGTCCTGAGAAAGGAGGCCAATCCACGTCCATTGGAACTGTAGGAGCAGCTTGACAATTGCTGAGTAAGGAGGTTCTTGGTTTGGGGTCATCCGATATGAAAAAGGAAAACAATGATTTTGCTCAGCCATCTGGTTGATGACACTATAGTTGATCTAAGATAAAATAGAAGGTATAGGTAATTTGTGCCAGTTTTAATGATAAAAGTCAGATGGTAAATCTAAGGGCCTTTCCCCAGTGCTGAGAGACGTTCCAAACCATAACTGCATGAATTTTGCTAGTTCCCTTGATGTTGTGTCCTGTTGTCTTCTTTGCTCCTTTTGAAACCAGGTAGCTCTGAATTATCTGTGGGTGATGTTCATGGGTGGTCCTCACAGAGCACACTCTTGTAGTCACATTATAACTCTGTGGGTCAGCCATCCACTCAATCAATCAATCAATCAATCAATCAATCAATCAGAAAATCAGAATAGAGCTGGAAAGTCTTCTAGTACAACCATCTGCTCAAGTAGCAGACCCTAGTCCAAGGGTATCAAACCCAAGGCCCAGGGTGGTTGGATTTTGCCCACGGGACTATCCTGGAAATAGCAAAGGACCAGCCCACGGTGCTTCTGCCAGTGAAAATGGGCGTTGTTACTCACCTGATACGCCCCTTCTCGTAGGGTGGAGCTAGCCTCCAAGGATGGGAAGACACTGCCTACTAGCCAATCAGGACCGAGTCTGGACTATAAAAGAAGCCTCTCAGCCTATACCCCCCCTCTTTAGACGAGGGACGACGTCCAGACATAGTTCTCCCATAATACACAGAATTTTAATAGTTAACTATTTACACTCTTGTAGAAATTGCCCAGGAGTAGACCCTAAAGAGGGTGGGTCTTGGAGGCTAGCTCCACCCTACAAGAAGGGGCGTATCAGGTAAGTAAGAATGCCCATTCTCCCTAGTGGGTGGAGCTAGCCTCCAAGGATGGGACATACCAGAGCCCTTGTCCCTAGGGAGGGCAATCACTCCTAGGCCCGGAAGCCTCTCCCTCTACCCCATAGCGTAGCACGCTAAGTCCAAAGGACGCCTCCTGAGACACAAAGAGGTCCAGCTTATAGTGTCGGACAAAGGGGGTCAGAGAAGTCCAAGTGGCCGCTCTGCATATCTATAGGAGGGATGCATTCGCCCTCCATGCTGCTGTAGTTGCCGCGCTGCGCGTGGAGTGCGCCGTCAGCAGAGTTGGTCAAGGCAAGGACAATGCTGCGTAGGCCGCCACGATGATTTCCTTTATCCATCTAGCGAGGGTAGCTGATGACACTTTGTTTCCCAGAGACCTGGGTGAGAAGGAAACAAAGAGTGCCTCCGACTTGCGAATGGAAGCGGTACGTTGTATGTAGATTTGTAAGGCCCTGCGAACATCCAGCAGGTGCCAGCGTTCCTCTGTATCCGAGTTCGGATTGGGAAAGAAGGAAGGAAGTACTATCTCCTGTGCCCGATGGAAAGAGGAGTTAACTTTTGGTACGAATGTTGGATCCAGCCTAAGCACTACTGTTTCTGGCTGAAAGGTGCACAGGTTGGCTCTAATCGAGAGAACCGCGATCTCAGAGACTCTGCGAGCCGAGGTTATCGCCACCAAGAATACTGACTTGAGGGTGAGCTCCCTGATCGGGACCGACTCCATTGGTTCAAAGGGAGGCCCCATGAGCGCCTGGAGTACCTTGTGTAAGTCCCAGGAAGGATAACGGTGTATCACCGGAGGGCAGAGATTAGAAACACCCTTAAGAAATTTGTGTACAAGAGGGTGGACCGATAAGGAAGAGAGATTGCCACAAGTAAGTACAGTAGATAAGGCGGCCAGCTGGCGTCTTAGTGTGTTCGGGGCTAGTCCCTTTGCCAATCCCTGTCGCAGGAACTGAATTACCCCAACTATGGACAAATCTACTGGGGAATACCCCACCCGGTGGCACCAGTCTCTGAAGGCCCACCAGGTAGCCGCATATACTCTATTGGTAGAAGGCCTCCTAGAAGCCAACATTATCTCTGCCAGATCCTCAGGAACCTGCCGGTGTCTCAGAGTGATCCGCTCAAGCGCCAGGCAGTCAGCTGAAGCCAGTGTGGGTCTGGATGCTTCGCTGACCCCTGGGCAAGCGACCACTCTGTCTGAGGGATCCTCCACGGAGGAGATGTGGACATGGCAGTAAGGTCCGCGAACCATGGCCTCCGTGGCCAGTGTGGGGCGAGGAAGATGACCTCTGCCCTCAATTGTCTGATCCTGCGAAGGACCCTGGGAATCAGGGGAAGAGGGGGAAAGGCGTATAGAAGGCCTTGAGGCCACGGGTACCTCAGGGCATTGGTCCCCTCTGCCCCCGGTGTGTGGTAGCGGGTCAGGAACCTGTCCAGCTTGGTGTTGGATGGGCTGGCGAACAGGTCCATCACTGGTTGGCCATATCTCAGGACTAGTTGGTGAAAAATGTCCGAGTGAAGACTCCACTCTGCCTGGCTGATTTCGTGCCGGCTGAGCCAGTCCGCTGTGGAGTTTTCTGCCCCGCTATGTGGTCTGCCACTAGGGACTGAAGGTGTTCTTCTGCCCACAGACCCAGCCCCATGGACTCTGACATGAGGCGCCTGGACAATGTCCCCCCTTGTCTGTTGATGTGCACCTTGGCAGCCACATTGTCTATGAGGACCAAGACGTGGGAGCCGGCCAGGTGGGGCAGGAATGCCCGGAGTGTCAGGTGAATGGCCCTGAGCTCTAGGACATTGATGTGCAGCAGCGATTCTTGCTTGGACCAGGTACCTTGCACCATGTTGGAATCTAGGTGGGCTTCCCACCCTGTAAGGCTGGTGTCAGTAGTGACTGTGATCCTTTCCGGTTCCAGGAATGATGACCCCTGATCCAGCGCTGGAGATAGCCACCACCGGAGCGATCGTCTGACGGTTTCAGGTACCGGAACTCGGTCCTAGCCAAAGTAGGACCTGTTCTCCCTTTTTTTCAAAGATAATACCAGCTAAAGAGTTTTAAAAAGACAAAAAAAGACATCATCTAATACAAGGTAAGTTAATAATGTTGACGGTAGCTCTGGATCCTCGTCATCAGACAGCTGTATGCCACTGGTCTCGGGCATGAGAGGCAATTCAGGCAGTACAACCGGTTCTGCCTCCCGAGCAGGGGGAGTCTCCTCGATTGAGTTCTCTGATGAGCATGGTGAGAGCTGCCTTTGTGCCATTTGAGGTAATTGGTACTGATAGTGCTGGTGTTGAGTCCCATAGGACACCTGAGGATGCGCAGTGTAAGACATGTTCTGCAGTGCAGCTTCTAGGCCAGTCTTTATGGCTTCATTAATCCTTTCCTGTACCTTTGGATCCTGCAGGGGGTCAGGTGGTGGTGGAACCAAGTTCTGGTTAGGAACCTGAAGTTGTTCAGGAGCCATCCAAACATCCACTTGGAGCATGCTAAGATTTAGGTTGTCCAAGGACATGGAATCAGATGCCCTGCTGGAAGGGGGCCTTTGGGAAGCCAGATGGGTGGTGTCCCTTGGACTAGTGGAGGAAGCCTCGGAGGCCTTAGAGCGAGCCCCATGTGATGCTCCTTCAGAAGGTACAGATGTGACCGCCCCCTGCCCATGGTTGCCCCTAGAGCCTGAAGCAGAAGAAACCTGCGTGGCTGCAACCGGGATTGCTTTTGATGAATCACCCTTGTGAGACTTCTGCTTGCGTTTTGCAGGTTTTTCACTCATCCTGTTGCAGTCAGAAGGTGGCTAGATCAAGATTCTAATGAAGTAAGGAGAACATACATGTTCAAGAACCACCAGGTAAGGGTTAATTCTCAGATCCTTATTGTTATGGGGGAGGGATTGTCAGGAGCCCAGGGCCCTGGTTGGCCTCCCCATTGGCTGCCTGCAGAGCCTGGGCTGGTTGAGGGAGTAAGCCTTGGAGGCAATAGCCTGGGAGCTTAACACCCCCCTCACAGCAGCAACCCTGTTGCTGCCCTAATTGAGGCTGGGGGGGGGGAGATTCTTCCTCCCCCCACTGCCGGCGAAGTGCAGACCATGCTGCTGATGCCCCCCCATGCGGCGTTTCCCCGGCGTGCTCATCAGCTGTAGCACGCCGAGGGGAATCTGCCGCCGGCATGCTGTGCAGAGAGCTCACCGGCGACTCCGGCGAGCTGCCGATGCTTCCGGGTTCCCCCAGTGATACGCCAGTCAGCTGGGGCGCGCTGGGGGAACTCCCTTGTCGGCGTCTTCAAGCGCCCGGCTGCTGAAACAAGCAGCCATTTCTAGCACTCTGCGAGGCTGCAGGTGGCTCAATTTCATCAAGAAGCTATGTCTTCATGTCGGCCATGGGCGGGGCTCGCCTCAGCCACCATGCCTGCCCTGGCTGCAAGCAACACGTGCAATTCGGCCGGCCACGAGGCTGGACCTGGGCCCGGTGATGTTATATCCTCTGTAACGGCTGTTCGCACCAAGCGCGAAGTTGCCGGCAATTCAATTAGAAGATCTTGGAGGCTCAAGGGGGAAGGCCTGTATATACTACCTATATACAGTAAAAACAAGCCACACAAGCCCTAGGTATTGATCAGGAGTAAAAGGGGGTTCATTAAGGGCCAAGCCCTAAGTACCCCTCCTTAATCTTATGCCCCAGTGCCTAAACCCTCCATGTCCCAGCGGGGGAGGGGCCTAGCAGGCCAATTTCAGGCCGGGCTGACTGAGGCTCTGATAATTGCAGGACTTATTCACTGCCTTTTAAGCCCTTGGGATGACCAAGTCACCCATGTGGCTTCCTGCTTTCAACATTATTAACTTACCTTGTATTAGATGATGTCTTTTTTTTGGTCTTTTTAAAACTCTTTAGCTGGTATTATCTTTGAAAAAAAGGGAGAACAGGTCCTACTTTGGCTAGGACCAAGTCTAAAGAGGGGGGTGGGTCTATGCTGAGAGGCTTCTTTTATAGTCCAGACTCGGTCCTGATTGGCTATTAGGCAGTGTCTTCCCATCCTTGGAGGCTAGCTCCACCCACTATGGAGAACAGCAATTTTCTACACTTGTAGCAATAGCTTCTTGTCCACCGAAATGTAAAAAAGAAATGTTAGAACAATTAATGAGTGGAACAGCTTGCCTTCAGAAGTTGTGAACGGTCCAACAGTGGAAGTTTTTAAGAAGATGTTGGATAACCATTCCTCTGAAGAAGCATAGGGGATTGGACTAGAAGACCTCCAAGGTCCCTTCCAACTCTGTTATTATTATTATATGTTTGTGTCTCTTCTTGTAATTCACAGAGCAGATGGAGTCATGAGGAAGTTGTGTAGTTGACCTATTGGAAAGTGAATCCTGCAGACAAGATGGATTTTGGTTTATGCCCTAATTTGGTGAGATAATATGAATGCTACTTAGGAATAGTGGCAGAAGGCAGAAATGTAATTTGAGGAAGAATCTCAGGATATTAATTGCCATTTTTTGGCAAGACTATTGATCTGAGAAGGATCTATCCTTGTCCCCTTTGTCCTGGCTGGATCATGGCCTGATGACTTTGAGATTCTTTTATGCTGCCCCTCTCTGCAGGGAGGCCAGATCTATTTGATCAGTTCACTCTTAGTGACTGATGGGGTTCCAAATGGAACTGAGGATTATACCTGAGGCTCTGCTGCTTGGTCCTTCTGAGGCCTTGGCCACTACCTGGAATAGGAAAGACACTGAGGCCTTGGATAGGATCACTCGCATGCAACCTCTCTTGGTCCATGGTTCCCAACATGCCCCATGATTCAATGGAGGGAGCTGAAAAGGATCAAGAGATATCTAGAGCTCTGCTGAAGGAACATAAGGGATGAATCTGACTCAAGATGTGATAGAGCAAACTCCATTTCATTGAAGATCAGATCAGGATTGTTGTGAGTGTTTCCACTCTTCTATTGTTACTATCTTCAACAGAGAAATATTCTCTTAATTAAAAAAAAATGTATGTCAGATTGCCATAGAAATTTTCATGAAGCTTATTGAAAACTAGAGAATTTGAGTTTGTATTTTATGGGGACAATTTGCACACATTCCTCCTATGTTTCTATTTCTCACACGAGAGGCCATCTGATGGAAGTGGAGATGATATCATCAACATACCAATTGTGTTTAACCCAGGATTTAAAAACTCCATGTCACAGGACTCTGTGATTTGTAGGATCCTCCTGACTTTGATGACTGTCATACCTTATCATACCTTGAATGACATTATTGGGAACTCTTCCTCATTGAAGAAATTTGATTGTGATGTTGGGCATGGATAGAATGATTCCTGTGGAGACCTTCTGTGCACACAGATCTCATAGAA
>JANHGD010369953.1:0-10184 GCA_027560375.1 Imantodes cenchoa
CGCCCACCAAGCCATACCATGCCCACCAAGCCACGCCCACAGAACCGGTAGGGAAATTTTTTAGATTTCATCACTGCTTCAGAGACAGTCCCATTGCCATCCAGGCTAATAACCACTGATTATTTGTTTATATTCTGCCCTTATTATTTTCACAAATAATTCAAGGGGCTGAGCATATCCAGCACATTGACCACCTCCGATTTTTCCCACAACCACCACCCTGTGTAGCAAGTTGGGCTGTGTGAATGTGATTGGCCCAAGATCACCCAGCTGGCTTTCATGCCTAAGGTGGGACTTGAACTCATGGGCTCTTGCTTTCTAGCCTGGTGTCTTAACTACTAGACAAACTAGTTAAGCCAGGGGTGGGTTCTAACTTACCTCACCGCTGGTTCTCTTCCTCCCACGTTATGTGGATACACGTGCATTGCATGCCACGTGACCGCACCGTGTGAGCATGTGCACATCCGCAGTGCCAAAAATCAAGCTTCTGCGAATGCGCACAAGCAAAAAACAGCGGCCAAAAACAACAACCAAAAACAAGATGGCAGCGGCTACGGCGCCACCATCAGAGCCAGTTCGGGGGCGTGGCCAACCGGCGATTGCTCCCAGTTTGGCAAGCGGAGGGAAATTCCCACTACCAATTCTAAAGTACCGGTCCGAACAGGAAACAACCCACCTCTGGGTTATGCCTATGATTTTCATGAATTTGTCCAACTATTTTTGAAGCCAGTGAAACTAGTAACACAACTTGTAATAGTAAATTCTAAAGTTTAATTACACATTGTAATTAAAGAATTGTAAGAGCTGTGGTGGCGCAGTGGTTAGAATGCAATACTGCAGACTAATTCTGCCAACTGCCAGCAGTTCAATTCTCACTGGCTCAAGGTTGACTCAGACTTCCATCCTTTCAAGGTCAGTAAAACAAGGACCCAGATTGTTGGGGCAATAGGCTGACTCTGTAAACTGTTTAGAGAGGGCTATAATTCACCGTGAAGCGGTATCTAAATCTAAATACCACAGTAGTACTATTGTGTAAAAACAACATCCTCCTTTTGTCTATTCTGATTCTTCCAGAATTCATTTTCATTGGGTGACCTCTGGTTGTAGTATTTTCAGAAGAAAACAGCTTCTCCTCGTCCAGTTTATCCACTGAATAATTTTGTACATTTCAATCATGTCTCCCCTCATTGTTCTTGTTCTTCTGGACAAGAAAGCCCCAAATATATTTCTTCATTGAGGAGCTGCTCCAGTTCCTTAATCATCTGAAATACTGTTGTCACATCAGCCCTTTCTAGATATGAGCCACTTCTAAACCTGGATCCTCAAAACCCATTTCCTTGTACCTTGTTTTCATTAAGATCGTGTCACAAAATTTCTTCTCCATCTAAGACAGTTTATTCCAAAACTCTGATAATATGCTAAGATAACAGATGGGCAGTGCAACAGCCTGAACCTTACACTACACAAACCTAATAGATTTTGGGTTTGAACGCAGACAGCAATCGTTCAAAATATATAATTCTTTTCTATTATCATCTCGGGGACTGAATTAGGACATTCTGTATGCAAAATTAATGCTTTAGCATTATAATGCTGTCCTTTCCTATAAAAATGGTCTTTGGCAGGGCTTCCATTTTAAAGCTAAAGCAAAATGTTCACAGTATGCAGCCAGGCGAATCTTTTTCTGCTTTAATTTTCTGTGGCGAAAAGTTCAATGTCATTGAAAAACTGATATATCATATTGTATGAATGTTGACTGATCCTAATTTCAGTCATTTTCCATTGTCTCAATGAATTTTCTTCTCTAGAGGTTAACTGTTTTGAGCTTTCTCTCTTGTTTTTCTCTCTTCTTTAAATAAAGACATTGATGGATTTTTTTTTAAAGGCTACCAAACAGGCATTCACAAAATCCTGAGTTCTATGTCATTCATCACACATCAAGATTAAAATGGAAAAACTTCCAATTAAAAATCATGATATTTTATGCTGTATGGAGTCTGTGATGAATGAAAATTTTATTGTATCAATACCCTGTGAATAAAAGGTGTGGACAGCAGTTTAAGGAAATGTTGTAGGCTGAGGGCATTTTTTTTAACCCTCTGTCTACAAACTAAGTCACCAAACTACAAACAAGGAAGGTTAGGATGAGATGAACAGGATCTTGCAGTTCTAGTGGACAATCACTTTTAATATGAGCCCAATCTGCTGCAGCTACCAAAAAAGCCTAGTCCTCGGCTGCATTAACAGAGGGATAGAATGAAGATCATGTAAAGTGTTAGTACCATTTATAATGCCTTGGTAAGACCATACTTGGAATACTGCATCCAGTTTTGGTCACCACAATATAAAAAAAGATGTTGAGGATGTAGAACAGGGGTGTCAAACTCACGTCGTCACATCATCGCCATGTCACGTATCGGGACTTTTTTCCCCTTTGCTAAACCGAAGGTGGGGTGGCCAGCACATAACAGATGAGCTGTAAGTTTGACACCCTGCTCTAGAAAGAGTGCAGAGAAGAGCAACAAAGATGATTAGGGGACTGGAGGCTAAAACATATGAAGAATAGTTGCAAGAATTGGGTATGTCTAGTTTAATGAAAAGAAAGACTCGAGATAACATGACATCACTGTTCCAATATCTCAGGGGCTGCCACAAAGAAGAGGCAGTCAACCTATTCTCCAAAGCACTTGAAGGCAGGACAAGAAGCAATGGGTGGAAACTAATCAAGGAGAGAAGCAACCAAGCAATAAGGAGAAACGTGCTGATAGAACAATTAATTTGTGGAAGGGCTTGCCTTCAGAAGTTGCAGGTGCTCCATCACTGGAGGTTTTTAAGAAGAGATTGGGCAACCACTTGTCTGAAATGGTACGCTGCTTGAGCAGGGGGTTGGACTAGAAATCCTACAGAACAGATGTCAAACCCGCGGTGTCATGTTGCCCTCACGTGACATATTGCAACATTTTTTTCTCTTCGTGGAACTGGGGTGGGTGCAGCCTGCATGTGACGCATCTGGCCCATGAGACACCAGTTTGACATCCCTGACCTACAGTGTCCCTTCCTATTCTGTTATTCTGCTATTCTGTTAATGTTCCTGAGGCAACATTGAAAGCAGAGAAGTGAGACATGGTAATGTGTGTATGCTAATGACTTTATTTGGCTGGATTCACTCACCAGAATAAAGGTTGAACCTGCCAAGACTGGAAAGAACAAATTTGAGACCAGATCATTATCAAAATACAGGGCAGGTATCTTCCATATTTAAGGCTGAGAAATGAATAGCAATAAGTCCATCACTACATAAGGGCAGGAGAAAAAGATTTAAGACTTAAATCCAGAAGTTCATATATACTGGATCAGATCGACAGATTCCTCATTAACTGATCTTCATTATAAGTAAAATTATATCTGCAAGTAAAATTAGTGTTATCACAGCCTTGTCCTTTTTCTATGCTAGCCTCTGAATTCTGGTTAAATTTCTAGAGAGGCATATATTCCCATGTGAAGCTCTGACATCATATTAAGCCACGAGCAAGCCACAGGCTTTTAAACTTTGTCTTAGAAATTCCAATGTTAAGTTCATAAATATAGCAGGGAGGAAAATCTACTGGACATATGCTCTTCCCCCAGGCATTAGAGACTAGATGAGTGACATCCCTTTTTGGTTGTTTTATTACATTGCTTGGTACCCATTTTATACTTTGTTTGTTATATAGCGTTCTTTTCTCTCTTTTTTTTATTGATGGCTTATTTTTCATGCTATACATTCTTCAGAGTCACATTGTTAAAGTTGGGTAGTGTTGTAAATTATATAAACAAATATGCAAACCTCAACTATTTTTATAGCCCTGTAAATTCCTGAAGAGGCTGGGGCCAAATTTTCTGTCTTTACTAAAGCATATGCACCAAAGACAAATTCCTTGTGTGTCCAATCACACTTGGCCAATAAAGAATTCTATTCTATTCATAATGGGACGTAAAGCACCCATTTCATTCATTTCAAATTTGGCTAAGAAAATTTAGTGGCACAGATTCATCATTACTTCTTACCTGCAATCCACAAGGGGGTAGTGGCAAATTGATAGAGAATTCAGAATTTACTCTGTGTCCCTTCTTTATCCATCATTTTAATTATTCTTTGTCCAAGAGATTGCTAATTTCAAATTACTTTCTTCAGACATTTTTCTCCAGGCATAAATGCATAGAGCCAATGCTCTCTGACTCTCTTCCTGGTACAATATAGCTGGTTAGGTGCTGGGTTTTACACAATCCTGCAATATATTACCTTAAAATTACACTCCTTTCTTGGACAGTTATACAATCTGTTTCACTAAGCATTGTTCACTAAGAGTGTGCCTCCCAGTTGCAGGAGCACTCATACATACACACATAGCAAACACTTCAACCTCTACCAAGTCTAGTCTGGAGAAAAGACAGATGGGCAGACAAAATAACCATCTTCAAGTACCTGAAGGGCTAATTGTAGAAGACAAGGCAGAACTGTTCAGGGTTATTCTAGATGACATGGCTTTAAAAAACAACAACAGCTTAAATTACAAAGAAGTAGATTTTGGTCAAACATAAAACATTCTGAAGAACAGATTGCCTCAGGAAGTGGTAAACTCACTCACTGGACACAGAATGAGGCACTTTTGTTAGAATATTCATGACTGGGAGAACCAATGGTAACAAGGTCAGCCAATGAATAGGCATAGCAACTAAGTCAGCCAATGAGAGCACATCTCAGAATACATCTGAGTCTGTGCATAGAATCGAAACTGAAGCTAGAAGGCTGGGCATGACTCAGCCCACTCTGTAATTCTCTGTCCATCCTGAACTCTAAAATGAAACTAACTGTTCTCTCCTGCCTGTATGTTTGCTTGTATCTGCTTGAAGAAGAATCTACATTGGTATTGTATATATATTCTTGTATATAAAGAAGTTTCTTATTTAAATAAATCCTGCTGCATCAGTCTGCCTGTGTGTGCTTTCTGGATTTAATTTTCTGCAACAAACTCTAATACTTTTCCCTCCCAGAGCTGCTTCCCATCCCTGCCCCCTGATGTCCAATCAAGTCTGAACAAGATATTTTTAGAATGGTCACTTCAGGCATAGTTGTGTGTGGTATACAGCTGTGTTCCATTCCCAACCGTCTGATTTTGAAGCTTTCTCAGAGAGATTCAGTGAACTTTCATTTCTCTAGAAGTCTCTTCCCCTCCCATCTAACCTCCCTTGAGTTCATGGTAGCTGGTACTGAATGCTTGCGAAGTGCAAGCATGAGGTGGCAGCGGACATCTGCCTTATGAAAAAGACAATATCTTCATATGTCTATGGAGAAATACTTTTAGAAGCAGTTTACAGTGGTGTGGAGATTTTTTGGGGTGGGGGGAGCAGCTTTTCAACTCTTAAAGTTTAAATCATTTAGTAGTCTAAATCCTATTGTGAGGATTGGGATAGAAGGAGAATAGAATGAAAGGAGAGTAGGCTAGGAAAATAAATCCTATTTTCCTTCAAGTGTTGTAAAAAAATGAAATTAATTAAATCAAAATAATCTTATTATCAGGCAATATGATAAAGACTTATTTTTTTTGTGTGGCAATTTTTGGTCTGCCCCCGGATAGTAAGGTGAACCATAGCAATAGCAATCACACTTAGACCTATATACTGCTTCATAGTGCTTTACAGCACTAGAAGTGGAAATTGCTTCCAACTACCTTAAATAAAGGGTGGACGCTCAAACTGTGGGTGAAATTAGGCATTTCTATGGAGGCAATTCATGGGGTCATAAATTTTCAATGTATGGATCTCTGTGCACATTTATATTCTACAAATGTAAAGATAGGTATTGAGCAGATGAATGGTTCTTAAATGGAATCTGTCTTCCAGAGTTTTTATATCCCACATTCAGGGACCTAGTTGCATCTCTAACTTTGCAGAATATATTTGACACAATTGAGGCAATTAAAACTAGGAAGAAGCCAAGGCTAGTTTGATCCCTATTTAGAAGCATTTTTTTAAAAAATATTTGTAATATGTCTTTTGAAAATGATGCTTTATTATTATTGTGAGGCTTATATAACACAAAGCAGGAAAAGGACTTCACAAATTGTGTGAGTTATGATAGCCATGTTAAATATGGATGCTATAACTTTGATTACTATTTTAGCACAAAGAATACATTAAGCATTAGTATCAATAATTCACTCTGTATAACCTAGTTTTATGAAAGATTGTCAGATCTCTTGACAATATTACATTACTAGCAGATCTCTTAGAATTATATTCTTACAAAAATAAAACAGCCATACTGGCTTCATTAGATGTAAAGAAAGCAATATTAATATTTTAGAATAAATTATGAAAAAATAGATTTTATTTCTGGGATAAAATAATTATTATCTTAACTCTTCTAGCATAATTAATAATGACATTCCTCTGTAATTAAGATACCACATAGACCTTTTCAAGGATGATCCTTAAATACTTTATAATTTAATTTGATCTTGGAACCTTTAGCAACTGCAGGACAAGAATCTAGGGATATGTGGGTTATTTAAATGACATGAACTGAACAAAAAATGATGTTATGTAGGGAACATGCCTTGTCTATTGTTGTGCCTGCTCTATAGAATGATTTTGCTCAAAATTTGGATGGCCCCAACTATTGCTCTTAAAAGGGATATTGGATGGTAAGATGTTGATCTCTGTTTAGGAATTAAAGTACAGTGTAGGCCCAAAAAAGACATTATGAAAACTGAAGTTGGTAGTCGTCAAGATGGAACTTTTATGTAAAACTGAAATTGCAGAAGGTAGCAGGGTTTGAAATCACCAGGAGGGAAATATAGATAGTATTAAATTTTTATTTCCCACTGCTTTTAAACCTATAAAATCATACTGACCAGTCAAATTGAGAGAAAATGTGTAGAAAAATGGTAAATGGTATTTTAATAGTAAAGGGCAAAAAGAAAAAAAAATTGTATTCCCAAAAGGACATGTTTTATTTTAAACTGACTGTAATTGTGCAAATTTCCCTGTTTCACCACATAATAGGCATATTTTATCCACTCATTTGTCATATTTAGCTTACTCCTTGGTTTTACAATTGTCTTTTTAGCAAGCAATGAGGGATAAAAAGTTTGAAAATTTAAAAAGTTTAAGAATAATCAGCAGGCCTTTTCCCACAGTTCCAGGGAAATATTTTTAAAATTGCTCCCACGAAGAGCAATATCTATCCCAGTTGTAAGAGAATTTATTTTGTTCATCTTCTCTCTGGGCCAGAAGAGTCAAGATAGAAGTAGCAATCCATGCATAGAGTTCACCAATCATTTGCAACCACTCAAGTTCATCCTGCTGATTATTTCCTCTTCAAAACTAAGGGTGAAAATGGAATCCATTGCCCTAATTTCCACCTGTAAATTGTTTCTGTTCCCATTCATTATTTCATAGCCTACATGTGTTCCTTTGTTCTGCCAAACTCATGTTCCTTTTTCTAAGAAAGAAAGCACATGGTGTAACCAAGGCAGAACTGGAATCTCCATCAAGATTCCAGTTGGAGGGAATAACAGCCATGGATTTCCCATTGCTCTCATAAGTGAATATAGTATGGAATTCTGCCTTAACATGGCCAGTTTCTCTATAGTAATGTGTAATAATACTAAGGTAGTGTTTGTTTAACAACTGCCTTGTACAGCAACCATTTGTACAGCAACCATGAAAAAGTAACTGTGTGATCAATCCTCATATTTACAACCTTCACAGGTCTATGAATCAAAGGAAAGCTAAAGTAAGATTGTAAGCACAGTTTCAGTTTCACTTACCAACAGCTTCACTATATGACCCAATTGCTGATTCAAATTATGGTTAGGAAACAAGGACTACCTGTAATGTACAGTGTGGAATTTAAAGTATTTTTGTAGGCTAGTATTTTTGAATACAATAGGTTGCACCTTGTAAACTCTTTATGCCCCTGTAAGTTGGTAAACTTTAACAAAGAAGAAGGAGCTACACCAGGGGTGAAATTCAGCAGGTTCTGGAGAACCGGTAGCAGACATTTTGAGTAGTTTGGAGAACTGGAAAATACCACCTCTGGCTGGCCCCAGATGGGATGGAAATGGAGATTTTGCACTATCCTTCTCCTGCCACGCCCACCAAGCCATGCCCACAGAACCAGTAGGGAAAAATTTTGAATTTCATCCCTGAGCTACACCTGAGTTCGGTGGTTGACTTATACCTTTCACAATTCCTAGAAACCTTTGTAGCCAATAAGTTGCTATCTCTTTTTATACTTTTATGCACATTTTTTTTCTTTCGGTTTCCTCCTGTGACCTTAAAATAAAAAAATAATAAATAATCACCAATTATAATGTTGCTGACTTCAGATTCCAAGCTGCTTGGACAATCAAGGAAACAAGCATATATATTTCCCACCCCCCACTTTTAATGCTACATGTCCTTTTCAAAGCATTGTATTATTTCTTGCTTCAGCAGAGACTTCTGTATAAACTCAGTGGCATCGCTCCTTATGCGGATGACCTGCTAAGGTTAGCTAAATGCTTTTGATGCAAGCTGTCATTGGAAACTTTTTTCTGTGCATCATCTTATGGCAGCTGTGACGGAACACTTAAAGCCTCAATGCTTTTTCATAGATGTCGTGTTCTAAACAGAGCTTTCTGTCTGAAAATAAAAATTGTAATTTTTTTCAGGATGAGAAAAAAGGACGCAAAAATGAAAGCTGCTTTTATCCCCCAAAACCTTTCTTACATTTCTCTTCATTGCTGTTTTAATGTCCAAACGTCTTGTCATTACTTTACTTACTTGTCATTACTTACTTGTAATTACTTTACATTACTTGTACATTACTTTTCTTAAAATATTGTTACAACATTTTCATTTAAGGAAGAACCTATTCTTGAATTAACTTTTCTCGCTCTCGTATATGAGACTACTTGGAGCAACACATCATCAACAAGAATAGGTGCTCAGTTTTAATACAATGTATATGTAATATAAGAAGTACATATGAAATATATATATATATCTACTTTTAATCCATGAAATATTAGAACAGCATTAATACTATACAGTTACTGTACGGTCAAATTAGAAAACTGAAACTTATGTCACCAAACAACAGCAAAGACAGAAGTTGAGTATCTGACTTACATAATCTATGATAGACACATACTGAAGTCTAAATAGCTATAATATGACATCAACATTATTTGATATATCCCATACAACTATAAATAAAAGAAAATGGGTGGACAGGAACTTTTATAGCTGCATATTTGAAAAATGACCAAGATAAATTGCATATTATGCTGTATACATATTGTCTTTAGAGTTGAAACATTGTTATAGCAAGCAATATGTTTTTCATTAATTAAATAGAAATAAAATAGGTTATTATTTATTATTATGGTTCATCAGACAGTCAACCAGATGTTTAGACCGGAATTGGCATTTTAATCCACCTATAAAGTCCTTTCCAAGGACCTGGGATTGGCAGATACTGTTGTTTCATGGTGTTAAACCTTACATTTCCACAGGATGTAAGCTTTTCCAAGTAAAGATGCCTTTCGCAATTGACTGATGTGTTAATGTCAATGCCAATGGTATTCCAGTTGTACTCTGTTTTTGGGGGGTTGCACCCAAGGCACCTATTACTATTGATGCTAACTTTGCTTTCTTTTACCACAGTCAATGAATTTCTATTTCAGGTTATCTTCTCCAGTCTTTCTGTCCTATTGTGCTGTCTCCAGGTACTGCCATATTCACTATCCAGACTTGTTTGTCTTTCTTATTGACAGTTGTTAAGTCTGCAGTGTTACGTAGCAGGTGCTTGTCTGTTTGAAATCTAACATCCCATAGCACTTTCGCCTTTTCATTTGCTTTTACATTGTCTATTTTGAGGTCATACAAAGTCTTGCTTGCAAGCAAATGTTATTTCTTGCAGATCTTCCAATGCACCATTGTTGCTACTTTGTCATGTTATCATTATTATTATAGTTTTGACTTTGCATAAGATTATCTAATTGTGGAGGAAGGCGTGGCCAGCGCCGTGGCGAAACGAAGTCTCCTTGTGCTCCGCAGGGGGATATTCGATACCGCGCCGCAGAGCCGGCTTGGACCGTCCGGTACCAAGCCAGAACCACCCAGTTTGGGTGGTGAAGAAGGGGGCACTAGCC
>JANHGD010373882.1:0-10172 GCA_027560375.1 Imantodes cenchoa
TTTGCATGCCAAAAGGGTGTGTGTGGCTGTGCTAGCATGCGTGCATGTGCCCACACCCCTTCCCTCCCCCCCAAACATGCGCACATACACCCTGTGCTGCCCCTTCGCATATGCACAGGCCTCACTGGGCACAATGGGCAAACCAGAAGTCTGTTTTTCTGAACTTCTGGTTTGCCCATTGGGTGGTTTTTGCACTCTGGGACTTCAGGAGGCGTCCGGAGGGCGAAACGGCCGTCCCCAAGGCCAAAAATCAGCCTGGCCAATGTGCACATGCACACTGGAGCTGCCATAGGGCAACGTCTCGCGTGCCCTCCAATATGGCTCCGTGTGCCACCTGTGGCACGCGTGCCATAGGTTCGCCATCGCGGCTATAGTGGGGACAACTTAAGGTCACCCTCTTTGATCTGGTCCCAAATAAGAAGTAATTCTAAACTCCGGCTATTAGATTTGCGCGTAAATGAAGAGGTGGGTCACAGGAACAGTTCAGCACCTTTATTGTCTTTTTGCTAGAATTAATACGGACTGCCAATCAGCGTCGGCTATGCAAATTCGTATTCCGTACATCAGTACATACCACCCCTCCCCTCTTAGTTTCTGTAATGTCCAATCCGGAACCGACGTAGGTCACATAGTTGCGTAAATAAACAGGGCATGGAATAGTCCTACTGGGCCTGGGCGATTCAGTTCCTCGGGAATCTTCGACTGGAGCAGACATGCCTGTTTCTGCTCCTCCATCGGGTTGTGGAAAAATCTGGAACTGGCCTCCAAGCGTGGCAGCTGAAGTCTCCGGGTCTACGCCCTCCGGTCCCAGTTGATGTCGCTGGATTCCAGGGGCTGCAGGTAGATGTTTGCGCTCCTCCTCTGGCCTTGAGAGTAGGGCTCCCTGAAGTCTGGTAGATAGGGCTTGGTTCCCACCATGGTTTTCTCGGTGATCCTCATTGCATGGTTCTCGGGGTGGAGACTCGAGTCGCTCTTGTCTGATCACTGAGGCTCCGGGTGGTGTAAGCCAGGATTCTTCCAACAACTTCTGAGCTGGTCAACATGTCTCCGCCATACTCAGCCATCATCTAGCTTAACTTTATACGATTTTGGGCCAGTGACTTCGATGACGGTGGCTTTCACCCACTTGGGATGCCCTGTGAAGTTTTGTGCAAAGATTAATTCGTCTATGGCCAGTATGCACGTTGGCTTTCTGGATTCTAGGGGTGTTTCCGGGTTATATGTGGAGTTCAGTCTGTCCAGTTGGGACCTCAGTTTCCATCCCGTTAGCATTTCTGCAGGGCTCCTGTTAGTGGCAGCGCACATATTGAAGTGTTGTGCCAACAAGAACTGGTCAATCTGCTCCTGCCAGTTTCCCGGGCCCATTCTAGTGAGAATTTCTTTTGTCATTCTCACCATTCTCTCCACTTGGCCATTGCTAGCCAGACTGAATGGTGAGACGAGCACATGCCTTATTCCTAGGTCGGTCAGGAATGCTTCCATGTGCCAGGCTGTCAGCAGCGGGCCATTGTCCGATACGATGACATCTGGAAAGCCATGGTTCATGAACAGCTTCTTCAAGGCTCGGATGGTTGCTTCCATTGTCAATGTTGGCATGTTGACCACCTCCAACCATGTGGAATAGGTGTCCACCACTATAAGGAATGTTTGCCCCACCATAGGCCCTGCGAAGTCTATGTGGACTCTTGACCATGGGCCCTTGGGTATCTCCCATTCGAAAGGGGTGGACCATGGTGGAGCTGGCCTGGTCTCTTGGCATGGCAGGCAGGCCGCCACCCATTCTGCAATGTCCAGGTCTAGTTTAGGCCACCACAGGTAGCTCCTAGCTAGTGCTTTCATGTGCATTATTCCTGGGTGTCCTATGTGAAGGGTCCTTATTACTCTTTTCCTCAGGCTCTGTGGAACAACAACTAGCTCCCCCAAGAGACACCCCTTTAGCACAGATAGTTTGGTCTGCTCATTTTTAAAAGTTTTGAATTCCTCCCCTTCTTCTTCCTATGGCCATCCCCTCAACACCCAATTCATGACTTTAGACAACACATTGTCTCTCGCTGTGTGTTCCGCGATGTCCCAAGATGTGATGGGGCTGGTCCATTCAATGCCGAGCAGTAAGATTTTGGTCACAGGTACAGGGTCCTCCACAGATTTGGGTGCTGTGCAGCGACTGAGTGCGTCAGCGTGTCCAATGTTCTTCCCGGGTCTGTGAGTTAGTTTATAACTGTAACCGGACAGAAAGATGGACCAGCGGGTCAACCGTGGTGACATGTATTGCAGTGTTTGCTGGTTGCCCGTAAGGAGTCCCAAGAGAGGTTTGTGATCTGTCACAAGTTCAAATTTACGGCTGTAAAGGTAATCATGGAAACGCTTGATCCCGGCCACTGCTGCAAGCACTTCCTTGTCCAGTTGACTGTAATTCTGCTCAGCCGGTGACAAGGTTTTTGAATAATAGGCGATGGGGGATTCTGAGCCATTGGGTAGTTGGTGGCTGAGGACTGCCCCTACTTCGAAAGATGAAGCATCGGACATTAGCACTAGGGGGAGGGTCTCGCTATATTGCATCAGGATGCTGTTAGAGGAAAGCAAGTCCTTTACGGCGGCAAAGGCATTGGCCTCCCTTTGTTCCCATGTCCACGTGGCTGTCTTCCCCAGGAGCCGATGGAGAGGCTCAGCGACAATCGCCTTCTGTTTTACAAAAATGGCATAGAAGTTTAATAAGCCCAGAAAAGCTTGTAAGTCTGCCTTGTTCCTGTGGGGCAGTGCCTCTTTTATGGCTTTTATTTTGGTGTCTGTGGGTCGAATGCCTGATCTATTGATGAGGAACTCCAGGAACTCTACGCTGCTGACCCCAATTTTACATTTATCCTTTTTTACTTTAAGACCCCTTTCTTTGAAATGCCCTAGTACTTCGCACAGTCTGTCCATTAATTGCTCTTCTGATTCCCCTGAAATGAGTACATCATTGAAGTAGGCGACCACACCGGGGATGCTGTGTAGTAAGCGTTTCATCATGCTCTGGAACAGACCTGGGGCCACACTGACCCCAAATTGCATGGGGTTGCATTTGAACGCTCCCCGATGTGTCACTATTTGTCTGGGCTTCTACTGTGGCTGCATCCACAGGCAGCTGCTGGTATGCCTAGGCCAGATCAAGTTTGGCAAAAAAATGTAAGTTGCCCAGCAAGTGCAATAGATGTTGCACAACGGGCACAGTGTACGCATTGGGCTGTAAGGCTTTATTTATGGTCCCCTTATAGTCCACGCAGACTCGAATCGACCTGTCCAGCTTCATTGGGGTTACAATGGGGGTCTCTCACGTGGTGTTATCAACTGGTTCCAAAACTCCTTGGGCAACTAATTTGTCCAGTTGTTCATCCATTTTTGGCCGGAGCACCAATGGGACTCTTCAGGGTTCAAATCTAATAGGGGTGACCCTGGGGTCTAGGTTAAACAATATGGGCTTGCCCTTATATTTACATAGACTCCCATCAAAGAAGGTTTGGAAGTCGGCCAGAAGTTTGTCCAATTTGTTTCCCATAATATGATTCAGCCCAGTGAGCTGATGCTGAGTGGTTTGAGCCATTCCACTCCCAGCAAGGTACATCTGTGTGCTTCTACAACAGTTAAGGGTGGCTTCCCTCTGAAGTCCTTGAAGCTAATAGGGATTTCTGCTTGGCTGAGCGCTCGAATGAGATTTCCCTGGAAATTATTTAGGCAAATGTTTTGGAGTTTCAGTTGTTGCCTTGTGATAGTTGGCATAAACTACTTCAGGGTTCCCTAGGCCATAATGGTGAACACGGAGCCGGTGTCTAGCTCCATGTTGCATGGGAGTCCCTCAATGGCCACGGTGATATGAAATTTTTCCCCTTGCCAAGCGTCGGAGTCGCCCACAGTGGTATGGTACATTCCCCTGGCATCTTGAGGGATTTGGTTGTCTCTTCGCCTGCCCTATTGTCCCCCTGGATGGTACTGATTTTGTCTCCCTGGTCACATGGGTGGTCTGGGCGGGAATGGGACAGGCTGGTATAGGGCTGGTTGCGTGGCTCTGCAAGCCTCTGCTATGTGGCCCCGCTTTTGGCAGTGGCAGCAAATGGCTTATTCGAATTTGCAGGCTGCCCTGGTATGACCCCCTAGGCAGCCGGAACACTTTGGCTGCCTTTGTTCAAAGTCTATGGGGCTCACTCGTCGTCCTTGTTGGATGCAGTGCACGAGATCCTCCTCCTCTGATTTGTCCTCTGCATCCGGGACCTTGGTCATCCAATCGGTCTGGCGATGGGTGTGATGGATTCCACTGGTTCTCCGGAAGTTGGCTGCAGAATTGTCCAATTATTCAGCGGCTTTTGCTTCTTCAATCACATCTTTAAAAGTTGCTTCCCGTCCAGATCAGCAATTTCTTCTGCAGGTTGAGGTCTGTCTTACCTAAGATAATCCTGTCCTTCATCATCTCCTCAGGATTTATGAACTCACACTTGGATGCAATTTCCCAGAGTTTAGCCACGAAGTCGTTGATGGATTCGCCTTTGTGTTGGCGTCGATGGTAAAACTCTTTTCTGCTGACCATTGGAGGGGCTGAAAGCTCATAGTGTTCTTGTAGCTTGGCTTGTAGGGTTGCCCAAGAGATTGACTCGATGTCCATTGGTGCCACCAGGGTCTGTGCCAACTTGTATGTATGTGGCCTGCAATAGTGAGGAGGAGAGCTCTCTTCCTGTTGTCCGGTAGATCCTGGATTTTTTGCCTCCAGGAACATGCAGAAACGAGACACGTACTGTAGATTCACCATTCTTCTGTCTTCAGATCGAAGAAGGCTGAAGCTGGAGATGTTTGTGTAGTCATCCTCTCATTTGGCCAGGGTAGGTCGGTGCTTGCTTCTAAGATGGCCGCGGATGCCATGAGGTGCCTTTGTCCTGTAGTTTTCTTCAACCACCTTCGTCGCCAGTGTTAGATTCATGCATAAATGAAGAGTCACAGGAACAGTTCAGCACCTTTATTTTCTATTAGCTAGAACTAATACAGACTGCCAGCAGGTAGCAGGGAAACCGCTTTTAAGGGCTTCCCTGAAACCTGCTGGCTACTGACAGCAGTTTAATTCTCCCACCGCTGGATTAGCCAATCAGCGGCGGCTATACAAATTCGTACTCGGTACATCAGTACGTAACACCAGCCTTGGAAAACATTGGCTAATTTCATAAACATTATTTTTAAACTCCAAAATAGAAACATTGATCTGCTATAAAGCAACAATGCGCAATCTCTGGGTGGTTGGAGATCACGTGTATTAATTTTTCAGGAGAAGGAAACCTGCATTGAGGAGATGATGATGAGGTCAGTGGGGCTAGATTATGCATGTAGGTGGGAATAGGATTTCTTTTCTTTTTTTACCATGGCTGCATATTTAAATTATGACCTATGACCGTTCAGCTTGGAGGCTAAAGACACAGCAAGCCCTTCTCCATTTCGAGGAGTCACTTGTTCGGCAGGCCGAGGCAAAGAGGCAGTCTTGGAACCAACGAAATCTGGGGGGCGGGCAGGAGACAGAATGGATCTGCCCTCAGTGTGGAAGGGATTGTCACTCTTGGATTGGCCTTTTTAGCCACACTAGATGCTGTTCTAGGAACTCTTTCCAGAGCATGATACCACAGTCTTTCGAGACTGAAGGTTGCCAATGTATCCTATAAAGTGAGTGAATGAGCAAAAATTATGGTGTACGAGTAAAGAGTGCCTGTTCAGATTGTGAGAATGCTAAGGACATAATATACTTTGATTTTAGAAAAACATTTACAAAACTAATTAAAGCTGGCTAAGTTTTAAAAATTATTTTTTTAAAAAAATTAAAAATTAAGTAGATCTTCAACTGGATGAAACATCGTATTCAAATTGCTAATAATTTATTCTGCATCTAACTGGAGAGGGATGTTAAGTAGGGCACTACAAGAATTAGTCTTAGGTCCATTACTTTTCAATATTTCTATTAATTGTTAGGTGATGGGATGGAGGGACTATGGATGAAATTTGCTGAGGATATGAAAATAACAATGAATGAGAGATGGCAGAAATAAAATTTAATATGATCTTGATAATTTGGACAAATGGGCTGAAATTAGAGAAATTTAACAGTGCTTATGCAAAATGCTTTTCACTTGGGAGATAAAAATTCAGAAGTACAGGATTAGAAATATTATCTCATAATAATTGCAAAAAAGAACTTGACATCGTAGTTGATTGCAAAACTGAAAATGAGCCAGAAAATGACATGGCTGCAGAGAAAGCAAATGCAATTTTAGGCTTCATGAACAGAAGGAAGGATTTATTAATTAATTGCATGTCTATCCTGTCACAACCAATTCAACTGTCGGAAGCTCACATGATAGAAAAGCAATTTAAAACATCCATGGTAGATTGGTGTCCAGATCATGGACTGAAGTTGATTTTCAGATGAATGTGATCAGGGATTGTGCCAGGCTTATTTGTGTAAGGAGGCTATTCTACAAAATAGTTGTTGAGAACTGAGAACTTCCTTTTCTTCTAGAAATGGAACAGTAGAAGCTGTTGTTCCCTAGATGATCTAATAGGTTGGATTGATTCAGAGATGGATAGCAGTCCTACAAGTATCCAAGTGCTTATGCATAAAGAGTTTTATAGGTTAAATTACAAGGGAAGGGGATTGAAATAATGTAAAACAGTTTCTCCTGTCCTCAAACTCATAATTTAAGAAAGAAGATACTGTGTTCTATGTTAGCAAACACTGCAGAGACATCTAAAAGGACAAGGAGAGTTTCATTGCTGCATTCAGGTCCTGATAGCGATCATCAATGGTCATCTTGGTTTCATGGCTGTGCCTAAACTGTTTCATCCAGCCACCATATAACCCAACCACCACACTGTTTCAATATATTTTGGCAAACAAACAAACAAACGTTCAAATCATAAAAAATATTCAGAAGTTAGGTAGCACATTTTCTGACTAACAGATTTTATTAAAACACACATGCTTTCATGAACTGCCTTTTGCTTCATCAGATGCGCGGAGTGCTACCAGAATCTAAATTGTTGCACCATAAATTGACACAGCTTTCCTCCTGCAAATCATAGGAAGCAATCACTCCACCTAATTCTACTTAGATCAGAATATAATTGAGTAGTGTGTCTAGTTAGGCCTCCAGAGGATTCAGAGAAATTGGAACATGGACAATGAAGATGACCAGAAAGCCAAGTAAAGAGAAGCTGAAAGACTTAGACATGTTTCATTTCACAAAGAAAGATTGATAGGGATATGATGAAAATCTTCATATATCTGAAAGGCTATCAGATAGACAAGGGTTCTCCAAAAGGCAGGGCACAGGATAGTGGAACTACATGGGTGGAGCAATGGGTGTGGAAAACTAATCAAGGAGAGAAGCAACCTAGAACTAAGGAGAAATTTCTTGTTAGAACAATTAATCAGTGGAACAACTTGCCTCCAGAAGTTGTGAATGCTCCATCACTGGAAGTTTTAAAGAAGATATTGGATAACCATTTGTCTAAAGTGGTGTAGGGTTTCCTGCCTAAGAAGGATGTTGGACTAGACGACCTCCAAGGTCCCTTACAATTCTGTTCTTCTGTTATACATTTTAGGAAGATGCAGACTGGATTGGGAGTAGAGTTAGGTTGAGACTAGCTTCCTTAATTTAGAACAATTTAACAGTGCAACCAATTATCCCAAAAGATAATAAGCTTCTATTCACTGGATGGCTTCTAAGGGAGGCTACATAGCTAAGTGGAATGTTTAACTTTGTTATCCTGATATTGAACAGGGGTGGAATTGGTGGCTCAAATGGTTCCATATAATACTATGATTTTTATGAAAGTACTTTAAGCATGATGTCCCAAAGGTGCTGTTTCTAGACCATTTCCTTTGTTTTTCCTTGAACACCTTTCACTTTTCACACAAGACATGAAATGAAGAAATTTCTTTGATGAGAAGTCGAAGATGTTCAAGGAAAAACAAAGAAAATGAAGACCCAGATTGTTGGGGGCAATATGCTGATTCTGTAAACCGCTTAGAGAGCGCTGTAAAGCACTATGAAGTGGTATATAAGTCTAAATGCTATTGCTATTGCTATAAGTGCTAACTTGCAAACGTTTTTTGGGAAGGAGACTAGACTAGACTAGACAAGACTAGAGTAGAGTAGAATTCTTTATTGGCCAAGTGTAATTGGACACACAAGGAATTTGTCTCTTTTGCACAAGCTCTCAGTGTGCATACAAGCAACAAAGTGATAAGTTGTAGATCATAAACCACAAGATATAATTGTAATCATAAGTAAGTGAAAAATAGGAATATGAGAAAGATGAAAAAATGACAAGGATAATAACAATACAGATTGCTACATGATTAAATATCCTTGGGCAGAAGACAGTGCTGGTGTTCAGCAGAATGATGGCACAGGAGAAAAAGCTATCTTTGTGTCTAGTTGTTTTGGCATACAATGCCCTATAGCAGTGTCCTGATGGGAGCAGTTGAAATAGATTATGTCCAGAAAATGTCTATAGATATTTTCTCAGCCCTCTTTCTGGCTCCTGCAGTATACAGGTCTTCAATGGAAGGCAGGCTGGGTATCAATTATTTTTTTCTGCAGTTCAAACTATCAGTTGAAGTCTGTATCTGTCTTGTTTGGTTGCTGTGCCAAACCAGACAATTATAGAGGTACAAATGATGGACTCAATAATCCCTTTGTAGAATTCTCTCAGGAGGTCCCTGTGCTGTCTGAACTTTCTGAGTTGTATTGTATTGAAGCCCAAAAGTCAATGTACTGATCTCATTGTACTCAAACTCAATGTAAACCGTTCGAAACTCGACTGCAGAAAATACGACTTCAGCAACAGAGTAATCAATGCCTGGAATGCACTACCTGACTGTGGTTTCTTCTCCAAACCCTAAAAACTTTAACCTTAGACTGTCTACAGTCAACCTCACCCCATACGTAAGAGGTCATGCATAAGTGCACCATTGTGCCTACCATCCCTGTCTTATTGTCCTATTGTCCTAATTTACCTGTACCTACCTTGCTTATGTTTATGTTTATACCAATACCTACTATCTTGTACATGTTTTTGATAAATAAATAAATAAACAAATAAATAATTTCCCCCCATCAAAGTAAATTATCAAAATTATTCTGAATAAATTTTTATCATAACAATTTTTATTATGACATAACATTACTAGGTATTAAGTGAAATTATAAGAAAGTAGCAGTTATTAGAAGAGCCTTGGTAGTGCAGTAATTCGAATGCAGTATTACAGGCTAACTCTGCCAGCTGTCAGCAATTTGGTCCTGACCTGCTCAAGGTTGACTCAGCCTTCCATCTTTCTGAACTCTGTAAAATGAGAATCCAGATTGTTGGGGGCAATAGGCTGACATTGTAAACTACTCAGAGAGTGCTATAAAGTCTAAGTGCTAATGCTATTAAAAGTATTCATACTATGGATATTAGAAAATTGTAATTTTTTTGTTTTATTTTTCTCCTTCAAGGATGGCATTACATAATCTGTGAGAAAAGATATGCATTTTTATTCCAGAAATGAATGTTATTGAAGGAACAAGTTTAAAAAATTATGCTAGTTACATCATTACTTGGTGTTTGACTATTTTAAATGGTCACTTTTCCTGTGCAACCTGATAGATTTTTCTAAGTTCTTAAAGGACCTGCATCTCTAAAGCCGTGTATCTGCCAATGTTCTGTTTTCACTATTGAGTGAAATAATATTTGCTTTTTAAATAAAAATAGGATTACAGCCTTACGCACATTAATTTGGGAATATGTTCAATGAATTCTGCAATTCTAAATACAGTAAATCATAGGGAAGCTGGTTCTTATAATCTATAAAGAAATGAGGGGTATGGCTGAAATTTAATGAACACGCTTCATTATAAGTGGAAACATGGCAAAGTATACTGCTACTTTTTTAAAAGTTAAAGGTTGTAAGCAGGGGTAATATTCAAAATTTTTCCCTACTGGTTCTATGGGCGTGACATGGTGGGCAGGTCATGTGACTGAGTTGGGGTGGAATTCTTGCTATGAGTGACATCAAGTTGGCCACACCTACTCAGTCATATGACCCTCCCACCAAGCCACCCTCCCTCCCTTTCTTTCTCTTTCCCTCCCTCCCCTCTCTCTGTTTCTTCCCCCCCTCT
>JANHGD010376495.1:0-10160 GCA_027560375.1 Imantodes cenchoa
TAGAGGCAGATGTAGGGTCTCCTGCTTGGGCAGGGGGTTGGACTAGATGACCTGCAAGGTCCCTTCCAACTCTGTTGTAATCTGTTAAGAAGCCTCAAAAGGCCCTTTCTAGAGAACAAATGCACGTGACTCCCCAGCCCCTCCTGAGGCTCTTCCCGTCTCTTCAAGCTGCTGGCATGCCGACACGGAGCAGTCTACCTGCCTGTTGCTGTTTTCTGCCTGCTCCCCAGCAGCAGGGAGGCCCCATGGCGTCCTCCTCCTGGGTCTCTGGGGCAGCAGCAGCAGCTGCACCCACTGCTTGGCAACGGGGCACGTGGGAGAAGGAAGTTGGCAGCCCTTCCGTCGAGGAGCTGAGCGCCTCGAGAAGGTCTTTTAAGAAGGAGAGGCTCAGCCGACCCTCCACCTGGCTCCCCTCGTTCTTAGGGCAGCCTTTTCATGGATGCTGAGGACTTTTTTTGGGGGGGGGGTTTGCAGCCCCCCAAATGTCCTGAAAATCTGGCCCCAGAGACCCTGGGGATGCTCCTGCCACACCCCCTCCCCTCCCCTCCGCTCTGCAAGCATTCTTTGGGAGGACAGCCAGCTCAAGCGTTGTCTGGCCGCTTTTTCCGTCCCTGGCTTCAGTCTGGCTTCATGACGGCCCCGTCCTGGGGCGGCTGGTGCTCTCTCTCTGCTACCCGTATTGGATGTTGGATGCCAGGAGGGCTTTCTTCATTCGGACGATGGTTATGGGCCAGGTGCTCTTCCTTCCCAAAGGGGAATGAATGCCCCTTGGAGGTTCCTTCGGTCAATCTCCATGCCCCCCCCCCCTCATCCCCACTTTAGATCCACAGGCACCAAGGAGTTTAGGCTAATTTTATTCTCCCTTTCCCTCTTCCTCTCCCCTTCCCATTCCCTTCCCTCTCTCCCTCTCCCCTCCCCTCCCCTCCCTGCTCTCTCTCACACTCATTTCAGTCAATGACTTTTGGAGTCTTAACAATTTAAAAATATATAATTAAAACAGTAAAAACACTTTTTAAAAAGTGAAATACACAACAGTGGAGATACATGGCCAGTTAACCGTAAAGCCACATATATGTGCCTGCAGGTGAGGTATGGCACATGAGGCTGGGCTCCCACAGAGGCCCCTTGCAAGTCTCGGCCCCCCTTGGCTGGTTGCTTCCTTTCTGAATCACTGAGCTGCTCTTCTCAATGGAGGGGGGGAGCCAAGAGGTTCCAGAATCCTCTGGAAGGGCATTTTGCTTATTCCCCACAATTGGCGGGATTGGCATGACCTCCAACCAAGGTTCATCTTCCCTGTTGCTCAGCAGCAGAGTCCTCCTGGCCCAGAATGGCCCAGTGTCACTGATGATGTTACCTAGTTTGGTAATGAAATGTCTGCAAGAAAACCACCAAGCTCAGGGAGCATCAGCGACCCATTGGCCATCGTCCTCCTCCTCCTCCTCCTCCTGATGAACACACCCCATTCCTGCAACCATTTTTTCATGTGTCTTAGAGCCCCCAGTCCCCTAATCATCTTGGCTGCTCTTCTCTGCACCCTTTCTAGAGTCTCAACATCTTTGTGCTCAAATGCACGTCACCCCCCACAAGTTTGGTAGCTGTTCTCTGCCACTTCTCCAGCCAAGAATGAGGACCCTGTAGAGGATCTGCCTGTGGAGATTCTCATTGTCTCCCTGTCTCAAACGATTGGAGAGGATCCTGGATGGAGCCTTCTGGCCGCCCAGTTGATTTATTATGATTTCTGTGCCGGTTGTGTATCCATTAAACTCTTAGCCCTTCACCCTCTAATGTGATCAGCAGCAGGAGGCCTGGAGGTGTTTTGTCAGAGGCTTTATTGAGATTGAGCTTCACGGCAATGGAGCATCTCCACAATCTATTAAGGAAATCATCTAATTAAGAAATGATATAAGGTTAATCTGGGAAGATTTATTCTTGACAGATCCAGGCTGACTCCTGGCAATTATCTGCCGGTTCAGGATGCTTACTGCAAACCCCACTTTCTTCTAGCACTGATGATACTGCCTAGTTAGGTAATAAGACATCTGCAAGAAAACCATCAAACTGAGAGAACACCAAGAGCCCCTCATTTAAACCCGGAGCTATCAATATTATTATAAATATTGTTAATCAAAAGAATGGCAGCTGTGCAATTAAGACCTCATAATCCAGGTAGATGTTGTCCTAGACGGCCAGGGTCTGCCCAAGACACCTTCCATGCAAGTCCACCCCAACACTGCTTAGGGTTCCAGTCAGAGCCCCCCTTGCTAAAGTTGCTTGCAGCTGATCTATCGTTTCTTCATCCATCGCCCACATGCTAGTTTTTGTGCCTGAAGATCAGCTGCGCGTCTGCCCACTTGGAAGTTTCTTCAATTCGGGAGCTCCTGTAAAGGAGGGCAGGACTTAGCTAAGTACAGGACAGGACTAGGGGGCCCAGTCAGTTTATGGAGGGAGCAGAAATAATACCAGCTAACGAATCATCAGTTTTCTGCCACAGAGGATTCACACAACCAGCTGAGTTGGGTCACATCATGATCTCATGCTGGCTGTGTTTTCTTGCGGTGGAGAGAGCAGTCCAAATTCCGATGGTTTTATCTGTTTGTTTGTTTGTTTATTAAACGTTCCTTGTGCCCATGACAGAGACAAGTCTATAAGTATTAGTTGGGTGACAAAATAGCACTTTGCATATGCTCAAGTACACTCTCTTCCCAAGTCTGAAAATGCCCTTTTTGGTTTTTGTTTTTTTAAAATATTGGTCTGTTGGGCTGTAGTTTTGCAATTTCCGAAAGGCCTCCTGTCCTGTACATAAGTGATTTTCGAACCTTGGCAAAGTTTAAGACGCAGGGGCTTCAAGCCAGGCTGGGGAATTCTGGGAGTTGAAGTCCAGGCACCTTAAAGTTGGGAAGGTGGAGACGACCGTGTGAACTGCAGCCCTCCATCCAGGTTGCAGGACAGCCAAGAGTCCGAGCACTGGCCGCTCACTCCCAGAGCTGCGAAGGGACTTTGGAGCCAGGTCGCTCGGGAAGGAGCCGCTGCCGAGGCGAGTCCGGCTGCTTTCGGCGTGGCCGCTGTGCTCCGGAGGGGAGCGGGCGGAGGGACCGGAGGGCCCAGCAGCGGAGCCCGGAGGCTGTTCCGGCGGCAGGGGGTGCGGCCAGCGCCCGGCACCGCCTCCCCCTCCGGGCCGTGACGTCCGTCTCCCGCCTCCCCCTCCCCGCCCGCCACCGGCCAAGTCCCGGCAAGTCGCTCCGGAAGGCAGCCGAGCCGCAACTTCGCCGCTGCCTCCATGCGCCCTTCGGCCGGGGCTCTGGGCGGCCGCACCCCCGACGGTGGCGCGCGCTGCCGAGCCCGGGGCGGCCGCTAGCTGCCGGCGGGGGTCCCGGGCGCCTTTGCGGGCCCGCGGCGGGACTCCATGAGGATCAGGGGGCTGCTCTGGATCAAAAGCAAGCATATGCTGCAGTGCCTCTGTGGAGGGCGCCTCAGTACCAGCACCTCCCCAGGTGGGTGGCACGGCCGGCGGGGTGCGTGTGCGTCGGGGAGGGCAGGCCGGTCGGGCCCCGCCGCTGTCCAGGGTGCTGAAAAGGATTTCCTGCCATAACTTGGAAAGCGGAGTTGATTGTCAACAGCCGGCGTCTCTTTTCTCGAAGCCGCCACCTTGGCCTGGAGCGGAGGGAAAGCACTCTGGTTGTTCTCAGAGGCGCCTTGCCCTTTGAGGAACTCTGCTACGTGTGCAGGGTTTTGGTTCATGCGAGTTCATGCAAAGTGTACTTGCTCCGTTGGTATAACGTGTTGCTCCAAGTAGAAAGGTTATTGTGGTTGAAGATGACTGTCTTGTCTCGTTGGAAGAAAATAGCTACTTTTCCACACAGTTGCTCATCTCTCTTTTTTTTTTTTTGCCTTGTCTGGTATATTATGTGAGCCTAGAAACCTGTAGCAATTTTTGGACTTCGATGCCTCTTTTCTTGAGTTCACATGAGACCTGTGGCTTCCACCTCTCTCTGCAAGTGACACATTCCTGTAGTGTGTGTAAATGTGCCTTCAATACCTGGAGTGAGAGGCAGGACTCAAATCTTTATCTAAATATCAGGACGGTGTTCACACAAGATGCTCCTTTGATTTCTGAGTTAATCCATTTTCCTGGTTTGCACAATACATTAAGCCATGAATTAACCCAAGGTTGATACTAAGCAGGGTTAACGTGGGAATGGAGCCATTATGGCTTCATCTGATTTGGTTAAATATGTTGCATGAATGTCTGCATAAGATCAGAGTAGCTTCTACACAGCGTTGTTTTGAAAGCTAGCTGTTGTGTTTAGGAGCAGACCTCAGAAGGTGGGGATCTGTTGTGATGAGGTTTGTGTGGAATTTGTTTTGGGGTGCAGGGCAGGGATATAGGGGCACGAGGCTTGCCGTCTCTGCAAATTCATTGAACAGCAGGCTGCAAATGTTTAGCTTGGACCCTCTTCTGCACCTCCCAGCAGGTTGGGAGGCAAACTGTGGCCCCACCCATGAAGCAGGCGCATGTGGCAACCAACCATGGTTACTTGGTGGATTAAATAAGCCATATCAGTCTAAGATATAAAGCCAGAATCTTTTTTGTTGAGATTTGGTCACCATCCCATGGGGTGGGGGTGGAATTGCTGATGGGGTGGACCCAGGGCACAATCCAAGCCCCTCTTCCTTTGAGAGCCTTAGATGGCTCAGACACAGCCAGTTCCTTTGCGCAGAAACGAAGGGGTTCACAAGAAGGGGGTAGGTAGGTAGGTGGGGTCAGAGGGACAGCCAAGCCAGGTCTCTGGCTGAAAAGTGAATAATGGCTTTTCTATTGACCTTTTTACTGTTTGTAAGCCACCCAGGGTTGCCTTACCAGGGAGTGGAGCGGCCTGTACATTTAATTAATAAATAAATAAACAAGCAAATGGTCTGGTTCCCTGGGCAGATGATAAGAGGGGGGAATGTTGATTTCAGGTCAGCTGCCAGGCCACCTTCCTAAATCGCAGCAGAGAAAGTCACTTGCTGAAAACTGCAAACTTCCCTTCCGACTCTTAAATTTCTGATTCTGACAATTTTCCAGTGTTGTGCATTGCATTTATTTTAACCAAGGAATACTTGAAGATATATTTGTGTTTTCTCAGGTGAGACTTCTATAAACCTAGAGTGGAATAACCTTCCAACATGCAGAAATACATTTACTTTGTAGTTCTATATTGGTAATTTTATTTTATTGGAAGCACACAAAGCAAGTTATTGAGTTACACACAAATAAGTAATATTTGACAAAGTAAAGTAATGCTACTTTACTTTGTCAAATCTTTGGACTGTAGCTTTCTAACCTAAAATTATTGTGGGGGGTTTCTTGGCTGCCCCCAACCTTTATTTGTAGATCCTCATTGTCTCAAGATGCTCCTGCTGAAATTTGGTTGTGATATGACTGATTTTCAACAGTACATTCTTGTTTTGACGGAACAAGGGTGGAATGGGAAGACCTCTGGAATACTTTGTTCCAGTTTCTATTCTCTCCTCTTCTCTCAAGCTCCTCAAAAGGGCCTGAAATTAACTGCTCTAATTTAGCCATGGGACAGCAGCGTTAAAAATGGACTGCAAAGCCCACATCCTGTGGACATCTAGCCTCATCGTCATCAATAGGCAGTGATTGTGGTGCTGTAATTTCAGGGCCCTCCCCACCTCATCAGGGAACAAATGATAGCCCACTGCCCTGAAAAAGTTGCCCTTCTTAAACACGCAGAAAGGATGTTGCTGGTTTGAGCTCCGAGCTTGGCAATTTGGATGCAAACGTTTCATCCCCATTGGAGGAGACCTCTTCAGGGCACTTTGGCTTGTGCTTGTCTGGGGGAGCAGAACCCAAAATCAGCCCAGGACTCAGAAAAGTATTTAACGGCCAATCCTCCCCCAGATGAGCACAATCCAAAGCGCACTGAAGAAGTCTCCTCCAATGGGGACTCAACGTTTGCAACCAAATCACCAAGCTTGGAGCTCAAACCAACAACATAACTACCAGCTCGAGCTACTAATATTCAGAGACACACAGGAAGGATTTTGTCAACCACTTGTTGTGACACACAGAGAGTGCAAGGTGTGAATTACAAGTTGTGTAATTGGGCAAATCCTAACTTGGGAGTAGTTTATCCTTGACCGGGTAGAATGTTCTCCTGAGTAAGTCCATGCTCAGGGTTGGGTTGAGCTCTTAAGCAGAATGGGGTTGTTCCAGACGTGGCTACAAAGAGTCCTCCTTTCTCAGCTCATCAAGTGACTCTGTCTAATGCAGTGTTTCTCAACCTTGGCAGTTTGAAGATGTGTGGACTTCAACTCCCAGAATTCCCCTGCCAAGGTTGAGAAACACTGGTCTAATGCAAAGGAGGTGACAACGCGATAGAAGTCAGGCTGGACTGATTGGAGGACAAAACAGACCAGGCTGACGGAAGCCTAGCCTGGAAACTTTCAAACAACCTCCGTCTTGGGATGGCACTTCTGGTTCCCCTCCCTTCAGGATCCCTGCCCTCTGGGCAAACCGGAAAAAGAGTTTGGGGGAACTCGAAAAGGTTTCCTGGCATGCCAGCGAGTCCAACTTAAGGTGTGGATGGAAGGGATCTGCTAACCCCGGTCGGTCGGAAAGGCTCCTTCCAAGGAGCAGCCATCCAGGGCGTGACTTGGCTGCCATCGCCTTGGCAACGGTTGCAAGTTGTTTTCTTGTGTAAAGGTCTCCTCTCTGGAGAAAAAGCCTCTCCCGAGTTTCCATAGGAAGGACAGAGGCTGCGGGTGCTGCTCGGGGTGTGTGCCTGTGTGCGTGTGTTGTGGTTCTTCCTTACCCTGAAATCAGATCGCTCATCGAGAAGTGACGTGCGTCATGGCTGGGTGTTTCAGTAAAGGCCACATTGTTAGGAGACGCGGAGCAAGCAGGACAAACGTCCATACCGCTGCACTCGCACTTGTGCCCCTGGGGTTGTGGTGTGGCAGTTGTGCTTCTCCCCAAGTGTTGTCTTGCTGCATCCGCAACGTCCCCCTGGGGCTTCTGCCTGTGCCGCTGACTTCCTGCTCTGAATTTGGGACCAGGAAGTTAGAATAAAGTTAGAATTGAAGGCGCTTCTTGGAGGAGAAGCGAAATGTTTTCAAAAGAAAAAGATCAAGAAAGCCCAGTTGCCTTTTTGGAAAAAAGCACCTTTGGGACAAGCAGGATTCAGATGAATCTCCAGAGAAAGCGACTGGAGATGCTTGCAAATTTTGTCCCATTCTTTTCTGAAACATTCAGGATCCCTGCAGGGATTCAGAAAAGCAACTGATTCCTTCTGAGATCTGGCAGATGGCGACCAAGGAAAGGATCCTCTGAGTCCTTTCCAATATCGTTTTGTACTCCCCACCCTTTCTATTTCTTTTCAAGTTCTTTTAAAATCCTGGTTAACTCGCTTTTATATTGCTGAGCTCTGAAGTTTCTCTTGGCCACCGATTACCTGGGTGTGCAGAATAGAGGCAAGTTCATGAACATATTAATCCATCTGTTGGGTTGGCCCAGTTCTCTCAGTCCCAAAGTCCTTGATGGGGTAGGTTCACACCAGGGGTGGCTCCTGACTTGCCTTGCTGCCGGTTCGCTTCCTCATGCACCGTGTGGGCACGTGTGCGTTGCATGCTTCAGGTGCACATGCATGCGCAGTGCTAGAAACCCAGCTTCCGTGCATGCGCAGAAGCGAAAAACAAGATGGTGGCACCTATGGCGCTGCCGGGAGAGCCGGTTCAGGGGTGTGGCCAGCTGGCCATCACTGCCAGTTCGGTGAGAGGGGGGAAATTCCCGCTACCAGTTCTATAGAACCGGTCCGAACCAGCAAGAACCCACCTCCGGTTCACACTGCACACTAAATCAAAGAATAAAATAACAAACCAGGTTAAAAGTAATCAAACCTGGGATGGGGTTCGGATGATGAGGCTAAAGTTTTAATTGATGTGGTTTCGAGTGTTGTGTAAACACAGTGGTGGTCGTGGCGTTCTTTCCTTGTTAGCTGACTTGAGAAAGGGAATCTTGAAGGAAGCCTTCAGAATAAAGTCGTGGCTATCAAAAGTTGATCGTGAACTCTGATTGCAAAACCGTGTGGTACTTCTCTTGATTCTTCCTCCTCGGGGTGGGGGGCAGGATCCAGTGGGGGAAGGGCTGTGCCCCCAGACCCAGGTGGCCTGCAAACTCTACCCACAGCTTGCAGCTGGACCTTTCCTGATTTCTGCTTTGCAGAGTATTCCTCTCTGCTTCAGGTGGACCGTGGCATCTTCTCAGCCATTCCCCAAATGTCCATGCCATCCCCTCTTCTTCAGAAAGTTGCCTAGCTGCTATCAAGAACTAATGGTTGAAACAAAAAAGCTGTTAAAAGCAGACCCCTCCTTCTCTACTCCACTGCCAGTGTTGGCCCCTTGAAGACAGAGCCCTGCCTTGTTTCACAATCCTTCGGGGGTCCCAGGTCCCCCTGTCAGAGGTTCTTCTTAAAGGCTGAAGAGATGCAGTACAACCTAAGGAGCAGGTTGGCAGCACAGGGGTGGCTTCTGTCTGGGGGGACAATGCCACAGGAGTCAGCCCATTCCCAGACTTGACTCAGCCCTCGGATTCTTCTCGCTGGCCAGCAGTTGAACTCAGCCGCAGGCACAGACTTAGCCAGAGACGGAAGAAGTGGCTGCATCGCCCAGTAATAAAAGCCGGATGATCTTGAGGTCTATCATGGAAAGCTCAGAAGGAGGCCGTCTTCCTCCTTCCTGAACAGCCGGCTTCTTCATGGTCTGAGATTGGCTGATGATGGGAAGTGGGTGAGAAAATAAATTCGGCTTCTGACAGAAGGCCTGTGGAGATTCTCAGCCACCCAGACCATCGTTGTCCCCAAGGTGCTTCCGACTACTATTTCCCACTCAACATCTGGATCCTTCTGTTCTCTCCCCCCCCTCCCCCCAATCCTTTCACGTTTCTATCATGGTTTAGACTGTGCTATGGAATGGAATGGAACAGAATCTGGGACCTTGTAGGTCATCTAGTCCATCCCTCCGATCAAGCACCCTAACCATACACCATTCCTGACAGATGGCAGTCCAGTCTCTTCTTGAAAGCCTCCAGTGATGAAGCTCCCACAACGTCTGAAGGCAACTTCTGTTCCATCGGTTGATGGTTCTAAAGTGGCTTCTTGGCTTTCCCTTGTTCTCTGAGGCTGCCCATCGGACGAAGCCCACACAATGGCTAAGGCCCAGCAAGCCCAATCACGATTAGCATCCGCTTCTCCCGTCCTGGTTAAACGTTTTGCCCCTTGGCAAGAATAACTCTGGTGCCTTAAAGGCACTTTCTGCTCTGGGGCTCTTGATGTGGACGATGGGTGCTGCTCTGAAGCAGAGGCTGGGCAGACAAAGGAGAAAACGCCGGTGGCAGATGGAAGGGTGGCTTTCAGTGGAGAACATCTGGGCTGCTTAGGGGTCTTGATGTCAAATGCATCTTTGGCTGCGAGTCCTGAATGACTCCTGCTTCGTCTTAATGCTGGATTACTGGTCTGGTTGTTTATTTAAGAAAGACTTGCGGGGGGGGGGGGCATGATACCGCTCTCCCAGTATTTGAGGGGCTGCCATGAAGAAGAGGGGGTCCACCTACTCTCCAAAGCCCCTGAAGGCAGGACAAGAAGCAAAATGGATGGAAACTAATCCAGGAGAGAGGCAACCTGGAATTAAGGAGAAACTTCCTGAAAGTGAACACAGTTAACCAGAGGAACCCCTTGCCTCCAGAAGTTGTGTGTGCTCCAACACTGGAGGCTTTTAAGAAGAGACTGGACAGCCACCTGCCTGAAATGATATAGGGTCTCCTGCTTGAGCAGGGGGCTGGACTAGAAGACCTCCAAGGTCCCTTCCAACTACGGTATGTTATTCTGCCTGTTATCTCTCCGAGTAGCCAGAAGAGGGAGGGCTGAGCTCACCTGCTGAACCAGGTGGAGGACTCCTCTTGCACAGGGCATGCGGCTGCCTGGAGTTGTCTTGTTTCTTAGCCTCTTTATTTATTAATCGATTAAATTTATTGGCCATCCATTTCACCACAGGGCAACTCAGGGCGGCTTACACTATTAAAAGGATAACCCCCCATATGAAACCTATAAGGGTAGGAATAACATGCTATAAAATATGAATACTTCACCCTAACTAAAAAA
>JANHGD010377604.1:0-16402 GCA_027560375.1 Imantodes cenchoa
TGTACATAAGGAGAATAAAATACATTCATCAAGAATAAAAAGATACAACACTTAGTGATAGTCAAGGTTACTAATAAACTATCAAATCGTACTAGGAAACAACTAAAAACAATATGAATTGAAAGATACAAGCAACATGGTTATAGTAATAAGTGGTAAAAAATAGTTAACTAGTAAGGAAGGGAATAATAATAGTAATAGTCTTTGTTGTTGTTGTTGATGTTGTTAGTTGCAAAGTCGTGTCCGACCCATCATGACCCCAAGGATAATGTTCCTCCGAGCCTTTCTGTCCTCTACCATCCTCTGGAGTCCATTTAAGCTCACGCCTACTGCTTCAGTCTTAGTAAATTATTTGACCGTGTTGTGGGAATTAGTTGCTTAGCAGAGTGATGGGATTTGGGGAAAAACTGTCCTTGTGTCTAGTTGTTCCAATGTGCAGTGCCCTGTAGCATCATTTTGAGGGAAGAAGTTGAAACAATTTATGTCCAGGATGTGAGGGGTTTGTAGATATTTTCACAGCCCTCTTTTTGACTCGGGTAGTATACAGATCCTCAATGGAAGGCAGGTTGGTAGCAATTGTTTTTTCTGCATCTCTAATTATCCGTTGAAGTCTTTGCCTGTTTGGTTGCAGAGCCAAACCAGGCCGTTATGGAGGTGCAGATGATAGACTCAATAATTCCTCCGTAGAACTGAATCAGCAGCTCTTTGGGCAGTTTCAGCTTTCTGAGTCGGACACAATGAAGCACAATTTCTGAAGCACAATGTTACATGTTTCAGGTGAGTCTGATAATTCAACAGACATGCCTAAAGCATTTTGTATAGGACATACAATTGTTTCATAACTTGAAAATTATAAAGAGCCAAAAAAGGTTTGTTAATTTGCATTCATTAAAAATGTCTATTATGTAATAGAGCCAAGTTGCATGATAGAAATAATTAACATGAATAATAGAGTGACCAGGTTTAAGGACGAAAGAATACTTACCTTTACAACAGTATTGTGATAGGTGATTTCTAAATGGCTGCAGTGGAATTAAAGTCTTGTAATAGAAATTTATTGTTCTCTAGGGAGAAAGTTTGTGAGAATCAACAGAGGATCTACCTGAATTAGTTTTACTCCCTGTACAAAATAATGAAATTCATTGGAGGACCTCATTCTCTATCTCACATGCATCCATGCAGAGCTAGAATGAAAGAATGAATGAAGCAGATAAAAATAAATATTAATATTATAATATAAACAATATAAACATGTAAATAATATAACTAAACTATAAAATATAATTAAAAATAAAATTAATGAAAAGATTAATCCCTGAAGAGAAACTATAAATCTTCGTACCAACAGGCTATATTTTTTGTAAACTTACCAAATGCACACAGTATGTACTAAAAATATGGATGTGAGGAAGAGACATTAGCAAAGACATTATTTTCCATTTCTATGTGGAGTGAAAGTTCCCTCCCCCCTTCAGGAGTTATTACATCGTCAGATGCAGAATACTGAGTAAATGGTTATGTTTGCATTTGTTGGCTGGAAGGCAGGAGAGAAAGAACACAGATTGATCCATGGTGTCCCCTGCCTAATTTCAGCATTCAAAAGTTGCAAAAGCATAGAAAACTCTGTGAATGATCTCCATGAACATTGTTGTTGTGTATTAATTAACCTTTATGATCTGATATTTCTACTCAGAGCGATTGTCAAATGTTCTGTACTTTTGGGAGTGACAACCAGTGATGGGTTGCTCCTGGTTCGAACCGGTTCTTAGAACCGGTAGCGGCGGGAGGCTCCGCCCACCCACCCTGGATGCTTCTGCACATGCTCAGAAGTATCGCACACACGTGAACAGGTAGTAAAGGGTTTTAGAACCCAGTACTGGTGACAACGTAATTGTTTCAGTGGTCTGTCTTACACAGAAAGAAACACTTCCTACCTAGACCCGATGGGATACTAGTCCTCCAAGTATGGCCTTATCCCAGATGTTATATTGAGACGAGACCTTTATCATGCACATCACTTCTTGGTCTAGGTAAGATTTGTTGCTGTCCATTACTTTTTCAGGGTAGTGTAGCCCATTAAGATAGCCAGTTCCAGGTGCCCAGTGAACTGAGCTGGATCCAACAGAACACTTTGGAACTTTCGTAGTGATCTGCCAGGCAGTTTTGTTGAGCACACCTGGTAGCCTCCTGGAAATGGAACACATTTTACATGATTATATTGCTGGCCAATCTTCCTCCATTGACCAGAGAGTGTCTTGATTTACTGAGCACCCAAGAGATGAAACCACAGAAACAACACTGAATTACTTGTGGAGGAAGAGAAACATCAATACAGACCAAGTACAGCAGTGAGCTCATATTTGAACCTACACAATGGTGGTAAAAACATCAACGTTTTCTTTTTCTCTGCTCTTATTGAATCAATCTGTTGCCACCCAGTGATGCTGTTTATTGGTGACCAATTCCTGTTGGGGAAAGATGGTTAGAAAAAACTGTTGCCAGCTGCTACAAGTGATTATTACAACACTTTGCCAATAAAGTTGCTCTTATTTACATGGTTTTTGTCTCTTTATGGAGTCTGAAGTGCGGCCTGAAGAATGTCCTGGACTGTTAAATGGAACCTTTTCTGTATCAGTCCCTGCTCTTCCCCCTGAAGTTCAGCAGTCCTCTTTCCTGTTAGCCTTCTAAAACGGGTCCCCAACCTTTTGGACCTCAGGGACCACCAAGTTCATAATTTTAAATCCCGCGGATGACTAATTCATAATTTTAAATCCTGCAGACCCACTAATATGATTTTTTAAAAAGATAAAAATATTTGTAAAATAATGATCAGAGAACTTCCATTTCATTAATATGAAATTAATACGAAATGCACCCATTTAACATAACACAATTATAAATGCTTATTTAATTATAACAAAATTGTAAATGCTTATTTAATCATAAAATCTTTAAAGGTTGTTTAATTGTAACAAAATTATTAAAGTTACTGTTATTATTACAAAATAATTGAAGCTTATTTAAGTATTGCACATTTGTAGTGTGATATTTGCTCCTGTTTGTTTGAAATAAGTTTATGGATTTTTGGCTCCAATGACGTTATTGCAAGAAGGAGAGCTGTTTTTATTTCAAGCCGAGACCGGTACCGAGTTTAATTGCTTTAAGAGATATAAAAATGTCTTTTCGCACAAATGCGTTGCTGAAAATTGAATCAAAATTTTCATTGCTTTTTCACTCAGCAATGGGTATTCCCTTTTTACAGTGAGCCAGAAATGAGATCTTGATATGGATAACTGGAATTTAGCTTTGAGGATGATAGATCGATGAGGTTTTCTTTTTCACGCATACTTAAATTGCAATCTTCAATGTTTGCTGCAAATGGATCTATTATCCACATATTGCCATGTCTGGGATCTTCTTTCTTTGAGTAATAATGACCAAAAGATTCTGTGAGTGATGTTGAACAATGGTTATCACCTGCCGGTTGACATCCTTCTCTCTCATATATTCATCAAAATTTGAAAACATCTGCAGATCTTCAGCCAATCGTCTTTGCCACAGTAATATTTTCTTTTGAAAAGCATTCATTTTACCTCGTAATGTGAACATGTCCTTAAGTTGTCCTTTCAAAGATATGTTTAGTTCATTTAACAGTGAAAAAATATTTGCCAGGTTTGCAAGCTTAGCTACCCAGTCATCGTTGGGCAAGAGTTCTTGAAATTTTGGATTATTTTGCTGGTAAAAAAATTGGACTTCTTCAGGCAGGGCGAACAGTCGGGTTAGTATTTTGCCCCTTGACAGCCATCTTCCCTCAGCGTGCAGTATAAGGTGAGTATACTCGAAACCCATTTCTTGACAAAGTGCCTCAAATATTTGAGAATTGAGCACTTTGTGTCAAATTTCATTTACAATTTTAATAAAATCTGATAATACTTCATGTAATTCTGGGGAATTTTTTTTTGCTGCAAGTTGCTCACGATGTATAACGCAGTGTGTATACAAAATGTCTGGGTGACCAACATTTTTCACCTTTGCAATTCCTGAAAGATGTCCAGTCATGTTTGTGGCACCATCTGTATATATCCCAATACATTTTTTTCCATTCAATTCCTTGTTCCAGGAAATAACTATTCAGTGCTTCAAGAATCTCAGCGCTAGTTGTTCTACCTGACAAGTTGAGTGAACAAAGTAGTTCTTCCTGTAACTCTCCTTCACACTCAATTCTCATAAAACAAAGAAGTGTCTTGTTACTTATGTCTGTTGATTCATCAAGTTGAATTGCATAAAATGGTGAATTTTTCACAATGTTTATAACTTGATTTTCAATATCTTCAGCCATGTCTTCAATTCTGCGCTTGACGGTGGTAGTGGACGTAGGAATTGCTTTCAGTTTCTAGACAGCCTGTTTTCCCAAAACCTCTTCACAGGCTTGTAACATGCAAGGCTTAATTAATTATTTTTCAATCGTATATGGCTCTTTATTTTTTGCAATCTGAAGTGCTATCAGAAAAGAAGCCTTTAATAAGGACTTATCTTCAAGTGTCGTTTTCGTTAAAGCACTTACTTGCTTTTGCATATTTTCATTGAAAATATTCAAGTGATTTGTTAGCCAAATCCGGGTGTTTTGGGTGCAAGTGTCTTCTGAGTTTCGAAGGTTTCAGGCCATCATTGGATAAACTCTCAGAACACACAACACAAAGCGGCCATGGATCCAGCTCACTATCAGGTTCTTGAATAAATCCAAATTTCAAGTACTTCATATCATATCTTCTTGATACTTTGAATTTTTCCTTCTTTCCGCCTCCAGTTTGAATGTTCTTCCTAATGATGCCTGCTGAGGACTGTGGAGGCTCTGAATCGCTGATCAGTTCACAATTAAGTGAAGTACACATATTATTGCTACAAGTTATTTCTACTATTATCGTTAGTAACATTTTGTATTACTAAAGAAATGCAAAATATTCATTTGCTTTTTGTCACTCATCATGGAAACTGTTCGAATCTAAACCAAACAAGAAAATCAACTTAGCTTGATGCTGGGGCGTTGTGTGTGAATGAACCAGACACTTTCTCTTGGCCTCCGGGTGGGAGGCCCGAGAGAAAGCAGCTGCTCCAGGCACACAGCCTGGGAACATCTTTTGTGTTTCTTCTCTCAAGAAGCTTGGTCAATCTGAGTGAAGGAAACGAAGATGGCAGACTGACGGTGGCTTGCTGACGTTGGTGGGAAAGTCGGTCCCATTACTGCAGTAGTCACAGGACTGGCCCGTTGGTCATCCTGAAGCAGGTCCTCCACCCGGATGCACCAGCCTGCAGGGGAGCTGCCTGCTCCCCGGCAGGCCAGTGCACCCGGGTGGAGGAGATGCTCCGGGATGACGAACAAGCTGGTCCTGTGAGTGTGACTATTACAGCTCTAGAATATAGAACCCGCTGTGGCATGGCTGGAAATCTGCCCTGGGGTGGCTTCTGCAATATGAAACTGCAGATGGTGCAAGATGCAAAAAGGAGCACAGCCCTCACTGGCCAGAATGAAATAATGGTGCTGTTGCAGCGGCGGGGCACGCAAGTGGGCCGTAGCAGTGGTTGCAATGGCTGGATGCTGCGGGAGCAAAGCACTATGTCAAGGTTCTGACAGGTAGCCTAATTAACTCATGCCAAGGTTCAAAAGAAATCCAGTTATTTATTAGGAGCAACATGTCGGCATCTACTAGAGTGAGGTCAGCTCTGCCTCACGTGATTTACAGCTCATCTTTCACCCTGTTTTCCTCCTCCTCTCAGTCTGTGTCATAAAGCACATTCTCCAACAAGGCACTCCCAAGGGCAGTAGAAGACATGCCTCACAAGCCGGCTGTCAACCCCAATGTCTCAGGACTGCCACTCAAGCGGGGGTAATGGCTGAGGGGAACATTTCCAGGGATGTTTGTTCATTTCGCCAGCCTGCTGAGGGCGTTGCCATCTTGCTCAGCTGAGAGGCGCGATTGGGAGACAGCCCAGCTGGGAGGCATGGCTGTTCTGCACATTGGCCTTGCTGTTACATGTGCACAATGATAGGCTTCTATTTCCCATCACGATTTGTGAAGACTGCGAGACGATTGCATACTGGGAGGGAGGTGGTGCCGGTGGGCAGAAACACAGGATGATGCGCGGTAGTTTAAAAATGGTGGTGGGTGCACTGGAAAGCCGACACTGACAACACTTCATTCTACTTTATCTGAGTGATTATGAGTATGTGCCGGAACGCTGAAGATAAATAGCTACAATCCTGTTTTTTGGGGTTGTCGAGTGTTTGCTTTATTGCATGCACCCGGAACCTGACAGGTTGTCAGCGTCACTTTCACTGCTTCTAGTGATTATGGCAGAATGTACAGAGTCGGGTATGGACAAAGGATTAGCTGAGGAATCAGTGGTGCCGACGGAAGTTACCTCGGAGGTCTTGCCATTGTTGCCTTCAAGGCCAGACATGACGCCTAAGGAGCATGGGGCCTATAAAGATGATGCAGCTGTTGGGGTCTGTAAGGTGGGTGAGGATGGAAACAGATGCAACAACCAGCAGTTGTCCTGGGAGGATGGTTGGTGGGTTTCTCTGAGCCAGGTGCCTATGAAAGTCCACCCCCCCAGGCTCCCCTTGTCCTTACACCATCGAAAAGCCATTTCACCCAATGGAGGCAAAGACACATATCAGAGGATGAGTGGAGTTATTTCACAATAGTGGGGAGCCAGACCCTGGATGTCTTATGAGACATTTCGGGCGGGGGGGTTTCAGATCCCTAGCTCTGGGGTTGGCTGGAGGAGGGTCACAAAACCCCAGCCTGCATGAGAGACACACCTCCCAGAAGAGGGGCCTTCTCCCTTTGTGGATGTGATGCCGGAGCGGAGTATGCTGGTTTAGAGAGCAGGCCAGTGGGCCGTAGAACGCCCATAGACACCATCCCTCACCAGCGGGTCCAATACGAGGCACGAAGACCGCCCATCGGACATGATACCCGGGCCCCACCTGGTTCCTGGCCAGTCAGAGGACAAGGGCCAATGGTCCTTTGGGAACTCCCAGCCGTGAAGGCGTCATTTCATGGGGGCCCTGATAGGGTGGCCTTATTTTTGGGCCAAGTTATCAATCACCTTGACAAGTTCAGACATTTGTACTTCTCATAATGGGCCATGGTGATGGCTGTGGCTGCTGTTATGGAGGTCAAGATGGCTGAATGAGTCACTGATTTGTACAGTGACTATGCAGCAGAGCTGGCCGATGTCGGCCTATTTCTATCAGCATTGCAGGAACACTTTGAGGACAGTACGAGGGTACAACAGGCAGAGCAGGAGCTCTTAGTGGCAGGGCAATGGGGTAGGCTGTGGTGGAATATATCTGAGAATTCTGGTGCTTAGCAGGAAAAGTGAGGGGTTGGCCGGAGAGGTTATTGGTCCACCAATTTAAAACAGGCTTAGATCGGCAGTTAGGTCAGGCTTGTGTGACTCGTGGTCTGCTGCCCGCCTGGTAGCTTAGGTTCAGGCAGCCATGGAGATTGATGCTTAATTCAGACGAGATGATCGCGCGAGGTTGAAGTGGCCTTCTAGAAGATGGCAGATACCAGAACCACCTACAAGAATGGGCCTGCAACCACCACCTCCAGTTCAACACTCCTCCACAACGCCTGCTAGGTCCGGCCCTGAGCGTGGTCTGATGCTTTGTTTTCAGTGTAGAAAGCCAGCCATCGGGCGATAGTGGTCTGAAATGGGCCCGAAGGCTACAACTGCAACACCAATGCTTGGACGAAGTACAGCAAGAAAAAGTATTTGAAAAAGTATCATCCCGGAGAAGACATGAGGGATGAGGCAGGTGAGTTTTCCTACCACCCCAGTAAGCTCAGGGACCACTCCACTTGAAGGAGACACAAGCAGTGGAAGTTAAGACGAGGAGGAGACTGATCCCATGGTCAGTGACCCTATTAAACCTTTTCTAATCTTGGTGACCCTAAAAACAGGACAACAGTGGGAGTGCAAAGCATTGGTAGATTCTGGCTGTACCTGGTGCCTATTAAATTCTGCCATGGCGATTGAGTTGGGGGTGAAGCTACGAAAGTTAGTGAATTGTATATGGTTCGAACAAATGGATGGGTCCTCGTTAGGGGGTCAACCTGCTGCCCATATAATAGAGCAGGTTACGTTGGAGATAGGGCCTCATTGGGAGCTTATATGTTTTGTGGTGGTTCCCAAAATAATGGAGGGAGTTGTGCTAGGCCTTGCCTGGTTCGACAGTGGAGCCAACCATATGATGGGAAGGGGGTTGCAGAAATCTGAGACTTGGAGTTGGTCCGACCCGCCTCCACATGAGAAGCGCAGGACAGAGGTGGATCAGGCCCTACGGGCTGAGGAGACACTTAGATTCCAAAGTGTATAATGATCGTAAGAGAGTTGTTCAGCAAACACGAGTGTGACACCTTGCCTCCTCACCGGCCAACCAATTGCACAATTGAGATTATCCCGGTGTTACCTAAACCGAAAATGTACTCAATGACCCCTCAGGAATTGGCTGAGATGAGGCGTGACATTGAGAAGAGTTTAAAATGGGGTGGCAACTTGAAATCTTTGCACTTCACATAGGGGTTCATATAGCCTGCCAGATCGAGAGTAGCAGCTCCAGTCCTATTCCGGGAGAAGAATGGAGGCTTAGGCCTCTATGTTGACATTCGGGGCATTAATGGAGAATGCATAGAGCACCCATATCCTCTCCCATTAATGAAGGACATGTTGGCCCAACTAGCAGAAGGCAGGGTCTTCACAAAATTGGACCTCTGTGAGGCCTACTATAGAATCTGAATTAAGCCTGGCGACGAATGGAAGACAGTGTTTAACTGTCCTCTAGGAAGTTACCAATTCAAGGTAATGCTGTTTGGATTACAAGGAGAACCTGTTGTTTTTATGCAGCTGATTAATGAAGTTTTACAAGAACATCTGTATTATGGGATGCTCGTGTACCTGGACATTTTTATTTATACAAAAACCCTAGAGCCATGATGGCGAACCAATGGTATATGTGCCACAGGTGGCACGCAGAGCCATATTTGAGGGCACGCAAGGTATTGCCCTATGTCAGCTCCAGCGTGCATATGCATGCTGGCCAGCTGGTTTTCAGCCTTCTGGAGGGTGGGGGGACACAGTTTTCATTTCACCAGGTTTCAGGAATGCCCTCCCCCGCACATGAATGTGCTGCCCCCCTGTGCATGCGAAATTCAGAGGCTTCAGTGAGGCCTGTACGCGTGTGTGGGGGGAAGCGGGGGCAGTACACACATGCATGGGGTGGAGGTCATTGCATTGTGGGTGTGGGCGTGTGCATGCATGTTATTGCACACACACGCACCCTTTTGACATCCAAGCCAAAAAAAATTAGCCATCACTGCCCTAGAGGAACATGTCACATTAGTACTCCAGGTCTTAAGCAAGCTGGTGGCAGCCAAACTTTATGTTAAAATATCAAAATGCGAGTTCTACAAGTCGCAGTTAGATTATTTGGGATGTCGTATTTCCTCAAGGGGTGTGGAACTGGATCCCATGAAGGTGAAGGCTGTGATGGACTGGCAAACCCCAGGGACACATAAACAACTGCAAAGTTTCCTGGGGTTTGCAAACTTCTACTATCAGTTCATCCCATCCTTCGCCCAAATGGTTCTACTATTAACTAATTTACTCTGAACAAAACCACTGGGTAAGAAGGCACGTCTGGGCCTTCCTATACACTGGACAGCATTCTATCAGGAGGCGTTTAAAAATTTAAAAGCATTGTTTGCAAGAGAACCAGTGTTGAGACATCCCAACTATTCATTGTACAGGCCGATGCCAGTAACGTAGTGGTAGCAATGGTTCTTTTGCAAGTCAATGAACAAGGACAGTTACAACCTTGCACCTACACGTCCAGAAGCTGAATGACACTGAATGCAAATGGGCTATTTGGGAGAAGGAGGCATTTGCTGTTCAGTGGGCGTTGCTATCATGGAAACATCTGCTGAAAGGGGAGGGGGCTGCCGTTTGAGGTCTGGACCGAATATAAAAACCTGGAAGCCCTCCAAACTCCCCGCAGGCTATCGTCCAAGAAGGTACAATGGGCATTGTATTTCTGCCGTTTTAATTTCCGGTTGCGAGATATACCCGGCGGAAGAAACTTTCTGGCTGATGCTTTGTCATGAAAGCTGCAATATGCCAGTAGTCGAGAGGATATAGTGCAGGCGATCATCCTGGCTTCACAACCAGTGGGATGTCCCTCTCAATGGGCATTAGACACAGCACAACTGAAAACAGTAATGACTTGTATATCCAGCGATATTTGAAAAGCTCTGCCAGATGATGAATGATACCAAGCCAATAGAATGATTCTGTCATAGGGATGGGTTCGCATGGAAGGATTCTAAAATATATGTCCCAAGTTCTATTAGGATGGAGGTACTGTGCCAATGTCATGACGTTCGTACAGCTGGCCATTTTGGATTCCTCAAGGCGTTCCATTTGATGAATCGTCTATTTGGGTGGCCCTGTCTTAAGAAAGATGTCAAGGAATATGTACATTACCTGTACTACGATGAAGAAACACCTAGGCAGATCTCCTGGTTTTCTACAGTCCGTGGCATCTCCGGTGAGGCCGTGGGAGGAGATTGCCATGGACTTTATCATGGACCTACCTGAAAGCAGGGGTAATACTGTAATATGGACTATTATTGACTTGTTCTTGAAGCAAGCCCATTTTTGGCTTGCTCAGGTCTCCCTTCAGCTAAAAAGTCTGTTCACAGAGCATATATACCACCTTCGTGGGGTTCCGTGGCGGATTATATCTGATAGAGGAGTACAATTCACCGCCAGATTTTGGCAGAAATTCCTGGACATGATAGGATCATCACAAGGCATCAGCTCTGCGTTCCATCCATCCACCAATGGTACTGCTGAGAACCAATGCAATGGTGGAACAGTATACCCGGTGCTACGTTAAACACCAACAGTTTGATTGGGTGGATTTGCTCCCCTTCGCAGAGGTAGCTTATAATAACGCTGCCCATAGTAGCACCAGATTTACCCCGTTCCATGTCGCTACAGGGATTGAATTTGTACCCATACCAGGGTGCCCAAAGCAACTTCCTAAGGACCTTGGGTTGTGGGAATGGGTTAGGAAAATGTCAAGAATGCTTTTCAGAAAGCAGAACACAAATACAAACAACAGGCTGACAAAAGAAGAAGGCCACAAACTCCATTCTATGCAGGACAAAAAGTTTACTTATCTACAAAATACTTAAACCTAAAGGTGTCCTGTAGGAAATTCATCCCAAAATATATTGGTCCCTTTCAGATAATTCAAATCATAAACCCTGTTACTGTCTGACTGAAACTTCCTCCATTACTGGGAAAAACACACCCTGTTTTTCACAGTAGTCTTCTGCGCCCCATGTGGACGTTTTCGTTCCACGAAGCTCCAGCCCCACCACCTGATTCTATAGAGATGGTGGGGGGAGGAGCAGCATTTTGAAGTAGAATAAATCCTAGATTCCCGCAGGCATTGGGGCCGTCTCCAATATCTTATTATGTGGAGAGGGTATCCATTATCTGAAGCATCTTGGGTCCCCTATCAGAACGTGAGGGCTAGCCGTTTAGTGACCAGGTTCTATAGAAAAAATCCTACCAAGCTGGGGGACTGGATGAGTGGGTACAATGACCTACATTGTTATAGCCATTTTTTTGTCTTTCAGGTAGCCTCATGGTGGTGGGGGTATTGCCTAAGAGGGGAACACTTCCAGGGATGTTCATTCATTTCGCTGGCCTGCTGAGGGCATCGCCATCTTGATCAGCTGAGATGCACGATCGGGAGACAGCCCAGCTGGAAGGCGCGGCTGAACTGCGCGTGCACTTTGCTATTATGCATGCACGATGATAGGCTTCTACTTCCCAAACATGGCTTGTGAAGACTGCGAGACGATTGCGTACTGGGAGGGGGTGGTGCTGGTGGGCAGAAATACAGGGTGGAGCACAGTAGTTTAAAAGTGATGGTGGGTGCACTGGAAAGCCGACGCTGACAACACTTCATTCTACTTTATCAGAGTGATTGGGAGTACATGCCGGAATGCTGAAGATGAATAGCTACAACCCTATTTTTTTGATGTTGAGTGTTTGCCTAATTGAGTGCATCCTGGAACCTGACACTGGTTTTGGTAATTTGAGATCCACCCTTGGAAGAAGGTATGTGTGGAATCGCATACCTTCTTCCATCACATACCGTGTTGTCAATGAGAACTTGAGAGCAGACTAAAAATGCTTTTGCGAATTGACACGCTACTTGCATTTGCACGGCATCAGCATTCCACTGGTATATTTGCGCCAGCCGGTTGCACAAGGCAGCCCTCGTCTCCTGGAACTTGGGACTCTTGGGATATTTTTCTTTCTTGCAGATGGGATCCTGAAGTTTTTCCACTCTATAGATCCAAAACATACACCAGAAAGGTTGTAAACATTCTTCCAAGTGCTGCCTGTGTTATTTCTCTTTCAGTCTCCAGAAACGTCTTAAAGCAGCCTCCGATGAACACTTTCCTATTTTTTTTACTTCTCCTCTGCACAGCAATCCCAGAGTTTGTTCTTAACTCTTAGTAGTTTGCTGTATCCAGTTTTAAAGGTCCTATTTTTCCGCAGAGCTGAGTAGTTTCCTAGAGAAGATTCTCCGCCTCCTTAGAAGTTACCATTCTTTCCAGCATTAGATTAATATAGAGATCACTGTACCTAGCAAATAACAACTGTTGATATTTTATTATTTTTTACAAGCTGTCCAGAATCATGAGAATATATTGTGACATACAAATGTTTATAAATATATATGTATAGTAGCATCAAACTGAATGAGAGATCTGCATCTATTGAAAAGTGTAATTTGAAATGATGATATGATTATTCAGAACAAAGATTACTACAGTTTTATTTCCGCTTGATGACAAGGTAATTGAAATAAAGTATATTCATGTGTATTCGTATACATGTCTATTCATCAGTCTGTAAGCAACAGAATTTTTGAGAATGGATGTTGGTTTTTACCTGATACGTCCTTTCTCATGCGGATCGACGGGGGAATCCAGGATGAGTTACTCTGTAGTCTTCTAACTCTATAACTGCATTGACTGAACAGAAGACACGCCTCCCTGATCACAATCTCCAGTTTGGAAATGAAGTTGAAGCAAATCAAGAACTGTACTTGAATTAAAGAGAACTCTGGAACAAGAAACAAGCAGCAACAACCGTGAAAAATGCCAACCAACCAACCGCCACTACCACCCGGCGACCAGACCACACACCGGGCGGTACTGGATTCCGTCAATCCGCATGAGAAAGGACGTATCAGGTAGGAACCAATGCCCATTCTCCATGCTCTGATTGATTGGGGAATCCAGGATGGGGCATAACAAAGCAGTTTGGCAGTCTTATAAGCAGGAAATCGTCTGGTCCAGAACTTCAGTCTCCACTAAAACCCGTTGGAGGACCCGCCTGCCAAAGGCAGCATCAGACGAGGCATAAACATCGAGGCGGTAGTGTCTGATAAAGGGAGACGGGGACAACCAGGTTGCTGTCTAGCAAATCTCCTCCACCGACGCCTGAGAGGCCCAGGCCATGGAACTGGCCATACTCCAAGTTGAGTGGGCTGTGATGCCCCCAGGCACCAGGAGCAATTGGAGCTCGTAAGTCTGGGATATACAGGCCCTCAGCCACCTACCCATCGTTGAAGGGGTTACTTTTTGGCCTAGAGTTAACAATAACGAGACAAACAGCGATTCCGAATTCTGGAATGACAAGGTCCTGGAGATGTAAATGTGGAGTGCCCGCCTTACATCCAGAGTATGCCATTTGCGTTTCAAGGGGTGACTAGGTCTTTGACAGAACGCAGGCAAGATCAACTCAACTCGGTGAAACCAGGAGTTGATCTTGGGGAGAAAGGCGGGATCCAGACGCAGGACCACCCTATTAGAATGAAACACACAAAGATCCCTACGGACTGACAGTGCCACCAACTCTGAGATCCTCCTTGCTGATGTTAAATACCCCCCCATGAAGATCACCTTAAGAGAGAGAAAATGAAGGCTGGCTTCCCTAAGCGGTTCGAAAGGAGGAAGGATGAGGGCCTGTAGAACCTTCGAGAGATTCCAAGTGGGAAACCTGTGAAACACAAGGGGCCTAAGGTTAGAAGCCCCCCTGAGAAAGCTCACACTGGGATGACCAGCTAGGGACCCCAGAGGGGAGATCTGCAGGACCAAACCCAACACTGCCACCTGGCGCCTCAAGGTGCTGGGGGAAAGACCCTGAAGCAGTCCCTGATGGAGGAAGTCCCAAATATCCACCACTGATGCTGCCACCAGGTCGATTTCGCCCGGTGCACCAGGTTGAAAAGGAATGCCAGGATGTCTCATAAATACGAATCGTGGACGGTTGCCTTGCTGCCTGGATGACCCGGATGACCCCCCGAGAAAGATTTCCCTCCCTGAATACAGTATAAGGAATAATGAATGAAAGAAGTTAATGTGCTTAAGCTTTATTTGAATAATTTCTGCCTTCTCCTGTATTGTAAATGATATTAGTTAGATATAAGGTATAAAGTATTCAATATGAATTGATAATTTATTTTTGAAGATAAGTAAATGTGGAATTTTGGGAAGCATTTAGTTACGAAAAAATTAGGGGTTTAAAAAAAGCACTAATGAGTATGGTAATAAGGAAAAGACTGAAGCACAGCAGCTTAAATCTATTAAACAACAGAGAACAGTTAGCAGAGGAAGTAAGAAACAGTGTTAAAATTAATTGGAAAACCAAAAATAATCTGTGTAATTCAGGTGACAAAATTAGATTAAGGAGGTAGCATGAGATAAATGACATATACCAAGAGTAATGGATAAGAAATTAAGAAGTATGAATTATTATATCTAGTAGATGATACATGTTTATTAAGTTTTATTGAAGGTATATGATATTGTATATATGTTTTCAGTGTGGAGAAAAATAAAAATAAGATTCAAAAAAAGATTATCCCGCCTCAGCATTTGCCGCTCAACCTCCACACGGTGAGTTGGAACCACTGTGGCTCTGCATGGGAAATGGGCCTCTGGAACAAAGCAACTTTCTCTGGGGGAATCCATCAAGGACGGGTGACTGACAGACCCACAAGGTTGGTGAACCAGTCTCCTGGGCTAGTAGGGTGCTATCAGAATGACTTCCACCTTCTCCAGGACTTTCCTGATCACTGCAGGGATGAAGGAAAGGGGAGGGAACGTGTGCAGCAGCTCCTTGGGCTAAGGACAACGAAGGGGATCTACTCACTCCGTCCCGAGTTGGGAACCGGGAGAAGCGTGGGAGCTGCAAGTTCGCCGGGGAGGCAAATAGGTCCAGGGCCAAGTGAGAGAACCGGTTCGATAGTTCTGGAGATCGGGCTGCAGGTAGCATTCTGACTGGCTGATTGTGGCCCTGGACGTTCTCCACCCCTGCAATGTGATCTGCCTTGAGAGACCTCAGGTTGGTCTCCATCCAATTGCACAGGGCCTCCAATTCTTCCATGAGCAGGAAAGACCGGGTGTCCCACTGCCTGTTTATATGGGCTTTTGTGGCCACATTGTCTGTTAGGAGGAGGACATGGCGACCCCTGATGTCCTGCTGGAAAGCCAGCAGAGCTAAACTGGCTGCTCTGAGCTCCAGCCAGTTTATATTGTGCTGGGGCTCCTGTGGAGACCATCGACCCTGGGCGACCCTTGACCCCAAGTGGGCTCCCCACCCTAGCAAGCTGGCATCTGACGAAATAGTCAACCTGTCCAGGTCTCTGAAAAAGCAACTCCTGGAAAGGGCACTCGATCCTCACCACCTCAGGGACTGAAGGACCTTGGGCGGCACCCGAACCCTCAACTGAGGTTCCCTGGCCCCTTCTGGTAGAGTAGGAGGAACCATTGGAGTGGTCAAGTGTGAAACCGTGCCCAGGGCACAATATCCAGGCAGATCTTCCCCAGAAGTTGGGACAGCAGGGCCAGAGAAGCAGACCTGTCCCTTCGCACATGGCCCGAAAGGGTCCTGATGTTGTCCTGCAGGTCCTGTGAAAGAAGATTTGGCCTGAGACTGAGTCTATGAGAGCTCCCAGGTGAACCAGTCTGGTGGAGGGAACCAGGTGGCATTTGGCCAAATTTGCAGAAAACCCATGTTCCCGAAGGACCTGAATAGTCATCACCAGATCCTTTTCTGCAGCTGTCGAGAAGCCTGCCTGGATGAGTAGGTCATCCAGGTAGCACTGAATTCTTATAGGAAGCGTCCTGAGGTACGCAGCCAGGGCCACCATGATCTTCGTGAAAATATGGGGGGCTGAAGCCAGGCCAAATTGGAGGGCGGTATATTGAAAATGGCACCCTAAGTAACAATATATCAG
>JANHGD010377605.1:0-10154 GCA_027560375.1 Imantodes cenchoa
TTGACTCCCTCTTCTTTGTGGCAACCCCTGAGATATTGGAACACTGCTATCATGTCACCCCTGGTCCTTCTTTTCATAAGACTAGACATCTCTAACTCCAGCACCCGTTCTTTATATGTTTTATCCTCAAGTCCCCTAATAATCTTTGTTGCTCTTCTCTGCACTCTTTCTAGAATCTCAACATCTTTTTTACATTGTGGCGACTATTATATATTGACAGTTCGTACATAGTTTTACCCAGGTCCAGCAATTGAGTGGGAGAATGCTCAAACACTATTGGTTGTTGTATCTGACAACTCCCTATAAAAGAGCTAGTTGTCAGACTGCAAGCTGCTGGTTGTCTTGAGCAGTTGCTGAGTAAAGAGCTATTCTGAAGTCTGTCAGCAGTCATCATTCCCACTACTTAACAGTGGCGACAAGGGCTTTGGACCAGGAGAACGAAGACAATCTACTTACATACCACAACAAGGCAGGCAGTTTTCCAGAGGAGCCTCTGCCACCTCAACAGAAATGTCTGCCTTCCACCTGATTACGGGATGCTGTTTGCCAACGGTGTGTGCAGCAAGGACATTTAGCAAAAGCATGCATGCGCAGGACACCACAGACAACGAGCTGTCAACTTCGTTGTGATGGGAACCTAAAAAACTGTGCCAAAGAGCCACAGTCCAGCAACAACCCGACACTAACCAAACACTGGTTGCCGGGGCCAGCTGCCCCAGCAAAAGCAAGCTGACAATCAGTGTCTCCATTGACGGCGCCCTGTGCCAAATGGAAATCGACACCATCTCAGCTATCTTGATCTTCACCTGGCAGACATCGAAGCTCGCCCTTCCGAGTCTCCAGTCAAGTCGCCTCTGGAAAACAACCATCCAGCTATCTGACTACCAAGGAAACCGTAATCCTATTGTTGGCCAAGGCCAGTTCCTGGTAAAGTTTAACAAGTTTGAGGGGACGCTCCAGCCCACTGTGGTCAGCGGACACCTTCCAAGCCTCCTGGGCTTGGATTGGTTCGATCCCGTCAGCCTGGGGGTGACCAGCATCAACTCTATTAACCCTGAATTCGACGACCTGTTTGAGGAATTCCAGGATTTTGTTTAGCAAAGACCTGGGCAAGTATGTGGGCATATATTTTTCAGCCATTTGTGTTTTCCTTACATTTAAAAACTATTGATCAAAAGAAGGATGTATTTTAGTTTTGGTATAATAAATCTGGTAGCTAATGCCAACAATTTAATTAATTTCTTAGGTGACACAATTTTATATGTCCTGAGATCAATGGAAAATAATCAACACTGGCGTCCATAATGAAGGCCACTGAATACTTCTTTTTCCGTTCCCTCAAAAACTTTATCTTTATTAAAATAAATTACTAAATGAGCGCTGCTACCAGAAATCTACCCATCTAATTACCAAATCATAGTCTAGAAAGTCATTGATGAATGCACTGCATTTTTATGGGAGAAGAAAACCAATTATACATTATTTTTTATAGTTTTTATTATTATGAGAATAAGGCAAATAGATTTAGAGAATTTTATATCATAAAGAATTCATCACTGATTCATCATATTCAAATCCCATACTTAGAAAAGTTTTCTTCTGATTAGCAATTAGGTATGCCAGTAATACAGATATTTTCATTTCATTCAGCTAGTGGCCATTTACTTTGACATTTTATATCTGTCTAAGAAGACATTCTTAATTTTACAGCTAGGAATATTGTAATGGTAAAAACACGATCAGTCATAGTAAAATATTTGATTGAAATATATATATTCTTATGAGTTCACATTAAATCTTGAATAAGTGCCAGTTCATTTAGTTGATTGAAGCTAGTGTGTTGGTTTGCAATGTGTCCTCTAATTAGAGATTCTAAACTTAACATAATAAAATACTATGACTGTATGAGCTTTGAATGTACTCTTGACATAGTTGTCAAAATATATCCAAACTGACCAGTTTTGTCCTTATCATCAGCAGAGAATTACAAGCTGCATCAATATGTCTAAGGTTGGTAAGGTTCTGGCTGCTTACTAAAATGTCATGTCAGTATATCATACTTAGTTCTTCAGCAGGACACTGGGAAATGTATGAAAGCAGGAAACACACTGTATTGTAAATCTGTTGATTTCAATTTAGTTCAATTTAGCCTTTGGAGGGGATGCTCCTTTTTTCTTTTCTGTTCCCCTCTGAGTTTATTTTCTTTGCCATCGTGGTTCTGCTGTCCTATACTGCTTTTATGGTGTGTCCCCCCCCGCTCCAGTGTTCTCTGTTTTTAAAGGTTTTAACACTTTTGAACAGCCTAGAATTGTTTGGAGTTGGGTGGCATATACATCTAATATATTATTATTTTTAACGAATTAATAGACTTGAATTACCAAATATTTATATCAAAATAAAAGCTGGTTGCTGAATGTAGTGCAGAGAAGTAGAAAGAGTGCAGAACTAGAGTGCAGAGAAGTAGAAAGAGTGCAGAACTAGAAAGAATGCAGAGAAGAGCAACAAAGATGATCAGGGGACTGGAGGCTAAAACCTATGAAGAACGGTTGCAGGAACTGGGTATGTCTAGTTTAATGAAAATAAGGACCAGGGGAGACATGATAGCAGTCTTCCAATATCTCAGGGGTTGCCACAAAGAAGAGGGAGTCAAGCTCTTCTCCAAAGCACCAGAGGGTAGGACAAGAAGCAATGGGTGGAAACTAAACAAGGAGAGAAGTAACTTAGAACTAAGGAGAAATTTCCTGACAGTTAGAACAATTAATCAGTGGAACAGCTTGCTTCCAGAAGTGGTGGATGCTCCAACACTGGAAGTTTTTAAGAAGATGCTGGCAATGGTGTCCTAGTGGTTAGAATGAAGTATTACAGGCTAATTCAGCTCACTGCCAGGAATTCAATCCTCAGCAACTCAAGGTTGACTCGGCCTTCCATCCTCCCGAGGTTGGTAAAATTAGGACCTAGGTTGTTGGGGACAATAGGCTGACACTGTAAGTCACTTAGAAGGTGCTGTAAATCGCTATGAAGTGCTATATAAATCTAAGTGCTATTGCTATTGCTGTATTTTCTTCAAACACCATGAGCCATCCCAACTGCATAACCACTGGTTTCGTGAAGTCATCTGAAAATAACTTTCTTGTTTTCCTTTTTTAATGAGTTCCCAGGGGGAGTAAGAAGCACCAGATTTGGAGAAGATAAATGTTGCATTGTACTTCCCTGATTCATATTTATAAAATTGTTTTTGACTCTTTAATGATGTTTAAAAAGCAGAATACACCCTTAAAGTAAAGCTAGAAGAGAACCTGAAGAACTAGGACCAAAAGACAGTCTGGGGCATTACAAAGGAAAGAGTAGTATACAATACATAAGGCTGATCACTGTATCTACTAACAATAGGAATAAATCACAGCATAGATCAAGGGTATCAAACTCAAGACTCGTGGGCCCGATCTGGCCCGTGGGGTGTTTAGATCTGGCCCACAGGAAATAGTGAAGGACTGGCCCATGGTGCCTGTACCAGTGAAAATGGAGTTTGGGCTCCATTTTCAGTCATGACGGCCTCCTGCAGCGCTCTGCTGCTCTGTTTTCGTTGGCAGAGAACTGGAGGACGATCCCCTCAGCCCTGCTCTGACCACCACAGGTGCCCCGATGCAAGTGACATTGAGCTGGCCATGCCCACCATGGCCATGCCCACCTCAGCCTTGCCCCCCGCCCCCCGAAGTCAAACACAACCTAGATGAGGCGCACAATGAAACTGCGTTTGACACCCCTGGCATAGATTATTTTCATTTTTCTCCTGCTATCTTCACATAGTTCACTAACAATGGGCTCTCCAAAGGTTGTTTGAGGGAAAAATGAAAATCAAAATCAGAGGTGATGGCTTTTCTGCCTGACCTTAATATATATTATATCACCAATTAACCTAAATCCAGAACTTTATCTTGTTGCAGATTAGCCTTCATCACTGTAACTCAACTGAGGTAGGAGGCTTGTGGTGGACTGAGTGTTATTTTTTGAACTAGAGTTTGTTTTGCAGAAAAAGATTCTCCCTCTTCATAATCAGTCTGATAACAGGTAACATGCAGGGTCAGATTCATTCACAGAATGGATGAATTGCGACAAGGTTCAAAAGAGAATTAGAATAAGCATGGGCAAGGTTCAAATGTTCCAATGTTTGAGGGTCTGCCCCAAAGAAGAGGAGGTCAACCGGTTTTCCAAAACACCAGAAGGTAAGTCAAGAAACAATGGATGGAAACTAATCAAGGAGAGAAGCAACCTAGAACTCAGGAGAAATTTCCTGACAGAACAATTAATCAGTCAAACGGCTTGCCTTCAGAAATTGTGGATGTTGCTTGCTTTTAAGAACAGACTGGACAGTCAGTTGTCTGGAATGGTATAGGGCAGGAGTCCCCAACCCACAGTCCATGGACTAGCACCAGTCTCTGGCATGCCAGCAACAGGGCCACACAAACAAGGAAAGCCCCATCTGCGGGATGCAGGTAACACATGCCCCCTCCAGGAAAAATCTTTCTCCCTGGAACCAGTCCCTGGTGCCCAAAAAATTGGGAGCTGTGGATATAGGGTTCCTGCTTGAACAGGGGGGTGGACTAGAAGACCATTTTTACTGTGTATGTTACTACTTCAGTATAAGGAAACTGAAGCTTTGTCTTGAATAAGTCACAAAACAAATAAATATCATGTTCCTAGATTAGCTGGACTTTCTTTATACCTTTTGCTTTAGTGCTAGCATTCTATTCCATTTGAACTCACTCTTGATGAGAAGTTTATGTACTTGATCTCAGCATGTTCATTGACATGAAAAAAATCATTTGTAATTTATAGCACTGCTTATCCAAATGTTCCTGAAACAAAATTTGTGTTACAATTTCTATGAAAGGAAAGCAGGTCAATGAATAAAACAAGAATAACAACAATAACCAACCTGCAGCAGGGGTACTATTATATGTGAAAACTTAACAAGGCAAATGTTTATTCTTAAAATGTATAATTTTACAAATATATATTTCTCAGAGAGTGACATTGTACAGTGATGTCAATAAAACTCTCAGTGTTGGGGAGCCTACCATGTATATTGCATCTTCATTGTTTCAGATGCTCTTTCACTCACTCACTCACTCACTTACTCACTCTTATTAATTCTCATATTCTGCCAGTGGTTGTCCATTGATTCACCAGTGATCTCAAAGGAAAGGCGAAGGTGGCTCTTCCATGATTTATTTTGCTCCACAACCTAATGATTCAGGATCCATTCAGATCTAAACTATTATGTGTGATCAATGCCAAAGATACAGAAAATAAATGAATGCCAAAAAGTCCTCCAACAACTTTTATTAGACATAACAAACAATTGCTGGCTTCTAAACAAGGTGTGGTAATGCTGCAGAAATATTTCTGTTCAGAAAAGAAAAAAAGATATTTAATCTGCAGCAGGTTTATTTAGAATGGTCACAGGTGACAGGTTATATCAGGGATCCCCAACATTTTGGACCTCAGGGACCACCAAGATCATCATTTAAAGTCCCACAGGCCACCAAATTCATAATTTTAAGTCCCACATACCACTAATATGAATTTTTTAAAAAAAGATAAATACATTTGTAAAATCAGAGAACTTCTATTTTATTAATATGAAATGCACCTATTTAATATAACAAATTGTAAATACTTATTTAATCATAACAAATCTTTAACGGTTGTTTAATTGTAACAAAATTATTAAAGTTAGTGTAATTATTATAAAATAATTGAAGCTTATTTGATGGTGGCTTGCTGATGTTGTTGGGAAAGTCAGTCCCATATTTCAAAGCTCTAGCTGTAGTCCTTCCCCTCCCTTCCCCCTTTCCTTTCTTTCAATTTCTTTCCTTTCTTCCCTTCTTTCTTTTCCTCTTCTTCCTTTCCTTTTCTCCTTTCCTTCTTCTTTCCTCTTCTTTTTCTTTCCTTTCCTCTTCTTTCCTTCTTTTCTTTCCTTTCCTCTTCTATTCCTTTCCTTCTTTCCTTTACTTCTTTCCTTTCCCCTTCCTTTCTTTTCCTTCTTCCCTTTCCTTTATTTTCCCCTTTTTTCCTCCTCTTCTCTCCTCTCCTTTTCTTCATTTCATCTTTTTCCTTCCTTTCCTTTCCTTTCTTCTTCTTCCTTTCCTTCTTTCCTTTCCTCTTCTTCCTTAACTTTCCTCCTTCTTTCCTCTTCTTTCCTTCTCTTTCCTCTTCTTTCCTTCTTTCCTAGACTTTCCTCTTCTTTCATTCCTTTCCTTCTTTCCTTTTCTCTTCTTCCTTTCCTTTCCTGGTGCTGTTGTGGGGTGTGTGTGTGCAAACGGGTCAAAGTGGGGGTTGCGATGTTGGAAACTTCAGGAGTGAAGCGCAAAATTTTCTCACGGACCACAGGTTGGTGACCTGTGCTCTAGCAAGTCTGATTAAGAACGTTATCAAGTTTCATTTGTATTGCACAGGAAAATAAGCTGGGTCCAGCCAAGACCAGAAAACGTACTGTTCACTTGTGCACAGATCATAGGAATGAGGCATAAACAGCTTCTTCCCACCATGGCCAGAAACAACAATCTACCTGAGGCTGGATGCATTCTTTACACCCAAACAAAAAGAAAAACAAAGGAAAGGCCTCTTAAAACTATGTTCAGTCCACCATTTCTTTATGATGCTTTTAGTCTGCTATTTTCTCTTCATGGTTTATAAGCCCAAGATCAAAGTTTCGGATTGTTTTAAGATGCCTTGAAAAATATTTCAATAAAAATTGAAGTTAAAATATTTAACAATGAATTTCTTACATTTCTACAAGTGCTTTATACTGATAAAATCACTATTTAAGACCACACAGAAAAACATTCAATATTTTCAACAGACCGAAGCAGTAGAAACATACTCCCCCCCACACACTTTTCCATTCCAGGAGGCCTTATTTTTGTTCATGGTACAAAAACAATGAGGACAAAAGAGTGGGTGCATGGTCACACTGAATTATACTAGTCTTCCTGGATTTCTGAGTTCAACAGAAAATGTAGGAATTCTGAATTACTCCATTGTTGCAATGCGATGCTAATCAGAAGACATCAGAACAGAACAGTACTTTCTTTATCACTTGCAATTCTTGCATACTTGCACACTAACAATTCTTGGCCTAGCACATACGCTAACAAAATTAGTATTCTAATAATACCCAAGCATAGATGATAAGGAAAGGATTTTTTATTGAAAAATCTATGTTGGGAAGGGTAACCCAAATTGCAGCCCATTTGTAAAGAGGAAAATCTGTGGCTAGAGTGTGCTTGATAATACCTGCATAAACCAATTTTACTGCACATAAATTCAGTATAGTGTATACTATATACATATACTGTACCTGTGTGTTTTGTTTTTCTTGCCTAAATGTAGAACTTTACTTTTTTCACCATTGAATTTCATTTTGTTAGATAGCGCCCGATGTTCAAGTTTGTCAAGATCCTTCTGTATCTTGAGCCTATCTTCTGGAGTGTTGGCTATTCCTGCCAGTTTAGTGTCATCTGCAAATTTGATGAGTTCCCCATCTATCCCCTCGTCCAAATCATTGATGAAGATGTTGAAGAGTACTGCGCCTAAAACAGAGCCTTGGGGTACTCCACTGCAGACTTCCCTCCATGTAGATGCAGTTCCATTGAGCACTACATGTTGAGTGCGGTTGGTCAGCCAGTTACAAATCTATCTGGTGATGATGCTGTCTAATCCATATTTTTCTACTTTATATAGTAGTAGGTTATGGTCTACTTTATCAAATGCCTTATTGAAGTCCAAGTCAATTATATCGACAGTATTCCTCTGGTCCACTAATTTTGTCACTCAATTTTGTCATTAAAACACTTCAGGTATTGATGAAATGTAGAACTATTGAAATGGTATTTTTTAGGCTGATGTTGATATGTGGTGATTATATGGACATATCCACATAGTTCTCTTAGCAACAATATAGAAGTTTGCCATTGCCTTCTTCTATTATGCCTTGTCAACTTCATAATTAATCTACAATTTGGAGATTTCCCCATAGTTTCCCCTATGTCTAAGAAATCAGACTGGTGAGGCAAAACTAAGACAGAAAAGCACTACCTAAACAAACTGCCTTCCTAGGCCAACAGGAGACCCTATCTACTGGCTCACATCACCAAAGAAAAAGCCTGTGGTTTAATCTCTATATCCTAGATATTTGTAAAGCTCTGGCTCCTTTATGCTGCAAATGGGCAATTAACTCTTGTGTTTAAGGTTTCATTCTACAATTAAGATCATAATCTAGCTGAGTTATTTTCTTAGAGTCTTGGGCCAAATCTGAATAGAAGGTTAAGAGCCTAGAGCACTCTGTTTTACTGTAGACTCCTGGTGTGAAGCCTGACACCAAGCACTAAGCAAGTCCTTATTGAGACCAGGGGAGCTTAGCTGGGCACTAGAAGCTGCAATAGAAGCTGTGGGCTGCTTAATTCATTCTTTGTTGACACCTGAATATAAATTCTCCTTAAGGGTACAATTTGCCCTGAAGGCTCTAAGGAAGTATCTAAAACTGAATGACTGTTTGAAAATCCTAGTTTGAATGACTCAGGAAATGCTGTAGATTGTGAGATAAGCAAAAAGAGTGGATTGGTGGTTCCAAACCATTATTTCTCAATTCCAACACTGATGTTGCCTTAGACAATGTTTTCTTTTTCAAAAAAACAAAACAAAAAACCACACACACCAACCCCAAATACCCACCTATTTCATGTTTTACATATATCAGAGTTTATAATTTACTTAGGCCCCAAGTTACGGAATGAGAAGAGTAAACTTTTACGGCAAGAGTAATCTATATAAGCTCCAGTCATTTGGATAACAGAGATACTGGATAACAGAATAATAGAGTTGGAAGGAACCTTGGAGTTCTTCTAGTCCAACCCCAATTTGAGTAGTGTTTTCCTGGGTGTAGGATAATAGAAACCTTTTGGTTGCAAACATGCCGAAGATTAAACTATGGCAGCCATTTTATGAATGTGACTCATATCATTATCCCAGCATTGTAACTGTTCCTCAGGTCTCCCCCAAGCAGGACAGGGATTTTTGCTGTTATTTGGCCAAACTCCAATACTAACTATTTATTAGGCTTAGTATTATCATTTGTCTTCCTAAACACTTAAGGTACCAGTAATTTGTACCCACCCATGTGACTATTCCCAGTCAGGCCAGTTATCAAGCATCCAAAAAGTGATCACATGAGGGGGACGGCTGTAAGAACATCAAATCCGGGTCGTAAATACCTATTTTTGATTCTTCCGAGTGACCGGTTGTTAATTGAGGGCTACTTGTCTCTCTTTACAGAACCATAAACGCCTTCATTCTGGTTCTAGTAAGGAAAGAAAGTCATGTTTCATCTTTCCCTCTTTGAATTGTGCCTATTATGAGAAGTTGTTTTACCTTTGTTCTTTGGTTAATGGAACACAATTGGAAATTCCCAGAGGCAGCTTTGTTTCTTGCCTTGTTTACGCAGAACACATTACACAATTGCTGTCTTAACTGTGACAATGGGACAAAGAGGAGGCTCATCAGCAGATAGGGCCCTTGTTCTCTTCTATGCTGAGAAATCTCTGTGTGTGTGTGTGTGTGTGTGTGTGTGCCCACGCGCGCATGCTATTATTTTTCTTTTTTGGTTGAAAAAAGTGCATATTATTCTAAAAAATAAGGAAGTAGAGGAAATAATGGAAATAACATTGGGACAATGTTTCTCAACATTATGAGACCTATGGACTTCAACTTTCAACATTCCTCAAAACAGCACTGTTCTAAAAGCAACCTGTGCAGGGGATTTCTATATCATGCTGTGTATATTTATTATTTATTAGATTCTTTTATCCCACCTTTTTATGTGTAATTCAAGGTGGCAAAAATGCCTAATATCCCTGTTTCCTTTTTCCCCATAACAACAACCCTGTGAGGTGGGTTGGGCTGAAAAACTGGCCCAAACTCAGTTAACTGGCTTTCAGGCCAAAGGAGGGCCTAATATCACTGCCCCCTAATGTAGTTACTAGGCCACACCTTCACCACTACACCAGACTGGATCCAGGGGCAGGTTCCTAATTTTTTTACTACCACTCTGTGGGCGTGGCTTATTTTGTGGGCGTGGCTTGCCGGTCATGTGA
>JANHGD010380208.1:0-10144 GCA_027560375.1 Imantodes cenchoa
CGAAGGGACACTAAGCGAGGCGATGTTTCGCTGAGGGCAGCCTGACCCCTCGGACCCATCCAGAGGCCACTCCTGAACATTCTCCAGGCGCCACGGGGGATCGAGCCTCCGGGAGACAGTAGTGACACCTCGTTGGGGCCGACGGTGCGGACGGTTAGCCCAAGATCCCTTGAGGGAAGGAAAGGAGGTCTGAACGGAACTGAATCCTGGCCAGGAAGGGTTTGTGAAGACATCACAGGCGAGTATATGTAACTGAGTAGTACCGATCCCATTTGAGGATCGAGGAGGGAGCCTGATCAACTCCCTGGACTCGGGACGCCCGTCCTAACGAAGTCCAAGTAGGCTGTGTGGGTGGTTAAGTCTTCGCGGTTCCCTTCAGTGACCGTTGGAACGTCCGGCACTGTGGGCCGAGGACAGTGTGGTTAGAATGGGAGGTGGTAGCAGCGTTCCCAGCACCCCGCTGGAATGCATGTTGAAAGGCTTTGACTCGTATTTCAATCATGCAGACTATAAGGTCCCCTATCCGACTGCCACAAGGGATAGATTACGCTTTCTATGCCAACAACAGTGGCCTCATATGGGGGTGGAGTGGCCACCAGAGGGAACTTTCAATAGTCAGATCATTGATGATTTAACGTCCTTAATTGCTGCAAATGAGGAACAATATCCCAATCAGTTTCAATACATAGACCAATGGGGGGATGCAGTAGATGAAAGGGCTGCAGATGTGTTGCAATGTCAGGCTGAAATGGTTCGCCTTTGTGTGGCGCGACCGAAAGAAAAGAAGACGAAAGTTGTGTATAAAAGAGTTAAGGCTGTGAAAGGGGATGAGAAAGTGGCGGAAACCAAGGTGTCCGGTACCCAAAAACAGGTACTGATACAGGAGGAGGAAGTGATATTAAGACCCCCGCCTTATGCACCTGTGCCCCCGCCACTGCCAGCGGCCAATGCACCGATGGCGGCGGCTGCTGCTATGGCCAGTGATGAGGAGGGGGCAGAGGAGGAGGAGGAGAGACAGGAGTTGGTCGTCAAACCAAAGGGACGCCAACCCAAAAGACCCGCCAAAAGGGAGGAGAGTAGTGAAGATCAAATGGATGAGGCAGAAGAAGAAGGGGGTGCTGTGGGATTTAGTGCAGCCGTTGGAGTAATGACTAGGTCTGCAACTGCGAAAGCTGAAGCAGCACAGAGGGACTTTTTGGCCCCGTTGCGTCAAATGGATCAGCAAACGGTAAATCCGCAAACGGGGGCGGTAGAGTATAGACCGTGTTTCCAATATGTTCCCTTTTCAACCACTGATTTGTTAAACTGGAAACAACATTATGGGCCACTCTCTTTAAAACCAACTGAGATGGCCGATCTGTTTCAGACAATAATGCAAACTCATAATCCCAACTGGCAGGACATACAACAGTTGTTAAATACTTTGTTGACCCCAGAGGAAAAGGAGAAATGGAGGTCAGCAGTGAGGATGTGTATGAGGGATAGGTTTCCTAATGAGCAGGATATAGGACCTCAGATGTTGTTACATGCACCTGACCAAAACCCAGGGTGGAACCCCACAGACCCAGTACATATGACGTCGTTGAGAGAATATCAGAATTTGACAGTTGCAGCCTTGCGGAGGGCAGGAAAACCACCAGTGAATATGTCTAAACCTTCCCTGATCATGCAAGGCGCTGATGAAAGCCCAGAGGGCTTCCTGCAACGCCTGATCGAGGCATATGAGTTGTATACGCAAGTTGATCCTAGGGCAGCTGATAATGTGAGAATGTTGAATGAGAGATTCATTGCCCAGAGTTATGATGATATAAGGAAAAAGTTGCAAAAGTTGGAAGGAGCATTGGGGAAAAATACTACTGAGTTGCTGGAAGTGGCGCGCAAGGTGTTTGTTAATAGGGATAAGGTTGAGAAAAAGGAAAGGGATGCCAGGATGCATAAGAAGACGGAATTATTGGCAGTGGCATTACAAGGAAGGGCGGTCTTGGGCCCTAATCAGTGTGCGTTGTGTGGCTCAGAGGGACATTGGCAAAGGGAATGCCCGCAGAGGGTAGAACGGGGCCGTTTCACGTTGCGACGGCCCTTTGGGAGACCTTTTGGACGTGGATTTTTAGGCCGAGGAATGATGGGCCGTGGGGGACCCCCGAGATATCCCTTTAGAGGGTGGGGTCCACAAAGGACTCAAGCTGGCAGGGGCATGCCAGAGGGAGATACACGAGTTGAAGGAATTGGCTTAGCAGGCACTGGATGGACAGACTGATGGGGACCTGGCTTAGAGCAGACTCCCCCTGAGCCTATGGTTACAATGAATATTGGGGGTCATCAAACAACCTTTTTAGTGGATACGGGAGCAGGGCGATCAGTGGTAAACAAGCAAATTACTGCACCTGGTCCCCATGAAATACAAGTGCAAGGGGTGTCTGGACAGGTGATCGGACGGAAAGTCCTTAATCCTGTCACGTGTGTTTTCAATGGCTCTGAAATTAGGCATGAATTTTTGTATATCCCAGAATGCCCCATACCCCTGCTAGGGAGAGATTTGTTAAACAAATTAGGAGCAACTATATCTTTTAATGAGGGGAAACAATTTCTGACAGTTAGCCATCGCCCTGAGTTAATGTGGCGTTTGATGGTAGCCAGAGTAACAGAAGCTGAGAATTCAGAGAAGTGGAAGGAATTTGATGTGCCCGGATTGTGGGCTGAGGATAACCCCCCTGGCTTTGCTTCACATCACCCCCCCATTATTGTGGAAGTGAAACCGCTTGCTAGCCCAGTGCATATTAGGCAGCGCCCTTGCTCTAGAGAAGCAATCACTGCTATCTATGAATGTATTCAAAAATATCTAAAGGCAGGTATCCTAGTCCCCATACAATCACCATGGAATACCCCAATACTGCCCATACGGAAGCCAGATGGGTCTTTTCGGCCGGTACAGGATTTGAGAATTGTAAACAGTATGACAGTGACCATACACCCCGCTGTGCCCAATCCATACACTCTTCTTAGTTTAATCCCACCTCAGGCTACATGGTTCTCCGTGATCGACTTGAAGGATGCTTTCTTTACAATTCCAATACATCCTATAAGTCAACCTTTATTTGCCTTTGAGTGGGAAAGCCCAACAACAGGGACTAAAATGCAGTATGCATGGACTCGTTTACCACAAGGTTTTAAGAATTCGCCCACTCTATTTGGAACTGCTTTGGCAAGGGATTTGCAGTATTATACACCTAGGCAACAAGGGGATACTATATTACAGTATGTAGACGACGTCTTAATTACAGGACAGTCCGAGGACACTTGTTGGGATAACACAAAGATCTTGCTCGCGTTGTTGTTGGAATGTGGTTATCGTGTCTCTCGAAAGAAAGCCCAATTAGTGCAAAAGTGTGTGAGATATCTAGGCTATGATATTAAGCAAGGACAAAGGGCACTAGGTCCGGAGAGGAAGCAGGCAGTCTTAGCAATAGCAACCCCGGTAAACAGGAGACAATTACGGGGTTTCCTTGGATTAGCTGGCTTTTGTCGGATATGGGTTCCGAATTTCGCCCTTATGGCAGCTCCTCTATATGCATCTACAAAGGGTAGCAATGGAGATCCTTTCATATGGGGAGGAGAACAAAAACGGGCGTTCGTGGAGATCAAAAAGGCGCTCACTGAAGCACCAGCACTGGCACTACCGAATTTAAACAAACCTTTTAACCTGTATGTAGACTCTAAGAAAAACATAGCATTGGGGGTGTTGACCCAGCAGCTTGGGAAATGGCAGCAGCCAGTTGCATATTTATCTAAACAGTTAGATGGAGTGGCTCAAGGGTGGCCACATTGCTTGAAAATTTTAGCTGCCATTGCAGAGTTATTACAGGATTGTAATAAGTTGACCTTTTCATGTGCTATTCATGTGCACACCCCGCATGCAGTTCAATCCATTCTAGACCAGAAAGGCCATTTGTGGATAAGTAATCAAAGATTAGTCAAGTATCAAGCAATGATGATAGAAAACCCTCAAGTTAAACTGACAATATCGAATACATTGAATCCTGCCACCCTGTTACCTGTAGAGACGGAAGCAGAGATAGAACATGATTGTGTACAAGTGTTGGAGGCAGTATACTCAACTCGATCAGACCTCTCGGATGTCCCCTTGCAATCAGCAGCTAATAATTGGTATACAGATGGCTCGAGTTACATGTATGAGGGAAGACGGGTGGCTGGCTATGCAATAGTAGATGATGACAAAGTGATAGAAAGTGGGCCCCTTGGAGGGGGAAAAAGTGCTCAAATTGCTGAATTATGGGCTTTAATTCGGGCTTTAGAAAGGGCCGAAGGAGAAACATTAAATGTATGGACTGACAGTAAATATGCCTTTTTGACGTTACATGCACATGGAGCGGTGTATAGGGAAAGAGGATTTAGAGATTCGGCTGGTAAATTCATTCAACATGGCCATTTAATTCAGAGGTTGATTGACGCGGTGCAGAAACCTACCAAGGTTGCAGTGATGCATTGCAAGGGACATCAGCGTGGAGATGATAGGATTGTGCTTGGGAATAGAGCGGCAGATGCCGAGGCTCGCGCCGCTGCCTTGCGAGATGACCCGTTGCCTGATCTTTCCATTCATATAGCCATGGATCTGGGAGTAATACCACCAAGTATTAAACCATCGTATACCATTACAGAGTGCGTAAAGGCAGTAAATGATCTAAGGGCAATGATAAAGGAAGGGTGGTATATTCTGCCGGACGGACGAATATACGTACCCTCGTCCATGGCCTGGCAGTTGGTTCAATTGTCCCATGAAGCTACCCATATGGGGAAAACTGCATTGGAATTGGCATTAGGCAGAGAATACTATATAGATAGGTTGGCTGGCATAGCCAATAAAGTAGTGTCTCAGTGTGAAACATGTGCAAAGGTAAACCCTAGGCAAGGACCTGTCCTGCCGCCTGGGGCCATACCTGCTTCTTACTTTCCTATGGATACTGTGATGGTTGACTTCACAGATATGCCCCGCTGTGGCTTCTATAAAGCAATGTTAGTGATAGTTGACATCTATACCGGATGGCCTGAGGCCTTTCCTACTAAAACTAAAAAAGCACAAGAAGTGGCTCGGCTTTTGCTTAAGGAGGTGATACCGCGGTTTGGTAGTCCCTCATTTATATCTAGTGATAATGGTCCCGAGTTTGTACATCATATTAACCAAGCTTTGGCAAAGGCAGTGGGTATTAAATGGAGGTTTCACAGTGCCTTTCACCCCCAATCTGGGGCTCCCGTTGAGAGGATGAACCGCACTTTAAAAGAAAAAATTACAAAAATCTGTACAGAATCACACCTTAAGTGGCCAGACGCTTTACCATTAGCTCTGTATGCAATCAGGAGCGCCCCGAGGCGGCAGCATCGGCTCTCGCCATATGAGTTGATGTTCGGACGCCCTCCTACACTCCTAAGGAGGAATCTGGCAGGATGGCCTGATTTGGGCCATAAGGGGGGTGTTTGGGCCATGGAAATGGTGCAGGAATTAAATAAACAAGTTGAGAGGCTCAGAAACTATGTATTAGAGCAGTCCCCACCACGACTAGTGACCAAATGTCACAGTTTTCAACCAGGGGATAGGGTTTGGGTAAAACACTGGAAGAAAGAGCAATTAGAGGGGAGATGGAAGGGTCCATATGTTGTAATAATGTCATCTCCGCTTGCTATCAAGATTGCTGAGTCCAAAACTTGGATCCATTGGACTCGGGTAAAGAAAGCTGCAGATGAGCAATGGACTGCCCAACCAACAAACCATCCACTAAAACTGAAGTTGACTCGAAAGTAACTTCGGACTATATCCTTTTCTGCCTTGCCTTAGGTATATTAGTTATCGCAAGTATAGTGTGTCTCATTTGTATTTGGAAGAAGTGTACCCCTGCTCCAACCGGACCCTGAGGTGTGACTGAAAGGCCACTCTGCAGAAACCTTACCGGCAATAGGTTCCCATCGCACAGTGGTGAAGAAGAAACCCCCTGCTAAACCACACCGGAAGCTGGTTTTCAACGCACGGGTGAAGAAAGGATGAAGAGGATTTTTGTTTTAATTGCTTTTACCGTAATTGGTTTTACATATGCTAATCATGTTTGTATTCATAATTTAGGACAATGGAGCCTTCCAGGGGTAAGACCCCATATCGCCCAGTCCTATGTCATTGGATCTGGTGAGTGCGATGGTCATCCCCCGATTACCCTGACTCCTGAATGTTGGATTGGTGTCCTGCCCCATCCATGTCAGTATCCACAAGTCTTTGATAAAATAATGAAGGATGTCTGTCGGACTCGGAAGCACACCAATCCTGAAGCTTGCCACCACGTGGGATACATATTGAGAAAAGGTATGTGTTCCCAGATGGAAAAAAAAGGGGGTCAGGACATAAGTGAATTACTAACTTTGGATTGTGGACCACCATTATTCTGGGGATGGGAACAGGTTACTACAGTAAAGCAATTAAAACCGGGATGGAAAGGCACATGTATCATACACTTTCCTCCTGTAACAACTGATGAACGACGTAAACCTAAAAACAGAGGAAAGAAAAGAATTGTCCGTGAATTAGGGATGCAGCCATGCACGCAATGCCTTACTGATGAGGGATCAATATTATTTTTAACCAAGAAACCCTCGTCATGTAACCAATTTGATTTAACTCCTTGCACTTATGGCAAAAAGAGACCACAGATAATTAATAGATGTAACGGAACCCAAGGAGTCTTATGCTATAGGGAGAACCCACCGATAGTCCATGCACCAAAACTACCTCAACCCTCTAGAGCTCCTATTGTCCTACATCCTGTAAAACCCCGGAGTGTAGTCGTGAAACCCACCAAATCTACCTCACAAGACGACTGCGCTCCCTGCATCACACGGGCTAGGGTAGGTGCGCGAACCATCAATACCCTAGTCTACCATACCCAAATGCCTAAGGAATGTAAGCCATTACAAATTAACTGTATCCGCAATCAAACTATGTATAGTCTATGTATCCTCAAGGGTAAGAAAGTCTGTTATGATCCCACTACACCCATACGTTTGAATGTTACGCTATGGACAGGATTGCCTAAAGTGGGATGGCGAAGGAATCCGGAAGGAGATGGTAAACTATATTTCATAAACTATACCCTCCAATTAGAAAAAAGTACATCACCAGTCATATTAACTTTTGATGCCTGCAAGGCAGTAAGTAAAGGGTGGTCAACCACCTGTGGGAGCAACGCATGGGTAGATGAATATAAGACAAATCACAAGTATTTGTGTGAAGTTGACCCTACCGGAAGGACTGGCAATCCCGAGGTTTGGATACCTTGTGCCGGGTCAACCGAGTGTACAGGATGGCAATGTGTATGTGATTATACCGGCGGAGGGTATAAGGGGTGTAAACATATAAAATCTTTCCGGAGGGGTTTGGGAAATACCATTCTGATGGAAGTGGATCGATCCCTCCCTCCTCTAATGACCTATGCCTTCGGGATTGATGGAAAAGGTAATGATCCAAAAACCTACCTTACTATTAAGGTAGAAAGAGTAATTGAAGGGGAACTTAAATCCCTAGGATGGTCTGTTTATGATTCACTGCGGAAGTTTGAAAAGCCCCTACCAATTAGTACTAAAGCAAACAATTTATTCATTGAAATGGCAGAAGAAGTAGCTAAGACACTCACTGTGAAAAATTGCTTCGTATGTGGGGGGACCAATATGGGAGAACAATGGCCCTGGGAAGCCATGGAAGCAGAACCCAGTATCTTTAATAATCTCTCCCGCACCGGTAATATAACTGTGAGAGGGCGCCTCTCGGGAATGATATGGACTCTGTCTACAAACTTAGTAGGAAGAAACCGTTTTGTCAGAACAGGGGATGCCAATGTGGGAGATTTAATATGTTTAGGGTTTTGGGATACTGCATATCAAGAATGGAGTTCACCCAGCAATACCACCCAACCCCCGAAATTCGATACCACATACTTAAGGTACTTAGCCTCTGCCAAACCCGAGGATGCCTGGATCGCTCCAAATAACATGTACTGGATATGTGGGAAATTAGCTTATGAAGCCCTACCCAGAAACTGGTCAGGATCCTGTGTGTTAGGATGGATAAAGCCGTCCTTTTTCTTGTTACCTGTTAGAGCTCGTCAGGTACTAGGAGTTCCCTTATATGAGCCGATAGGGCAACAATCTAAGAGAAGGAGACGTGATGTAGATACCGCATTTTCCAACTTCCCATGTCAGGAATTAGCAGAATATGAGAAAAGTGATGTCTGGAGTTCCGAGAGAATCGTATGCACATATGGTAGAGCCACATGGGCAGAAGATGGATCCTACGGATATCGTACACCTATATACATGTTAAACAGAATTATTAGATTACAAGCAGTTCTAGACTTGGCAGGGCAAAGAATAGATAAGGCACTTAATGTTTTATCGGAAACTACCGACAAGATCAGGACTGCTGTATATCAAAATAGGTTAGCCCTAGACTACCTCCTTGCCCGAGAAGGAGGGGTCTGTGGCAAGTTTAATCTCTCAAACTGCTGCCTACAAATAGATGAAACTGGGAAGGTAATTAAACAATTAACTACGGAAATGCGACAACTGACTCACAATCCTGATCAGGTATGGAAAGGGTTTAACTTCAAAGAAATGTTCGGTACCTGGTTTCCCAAATTACCTGGACTACAAGCAATAGTGGCTTTAATCGGATTAATAGCTGCTGGGTGTGTACTCATCCCGTGTATCCTACCTATCTTTGTAAAAACTATATCAAATAGCTTGTCTTTATTAGCAGAACGTAAAGCAACAGCTCAAGTAATGGCCATGTGGGAATATGCTGCCACTAACGAATCAGAGTATGCCACCTTACAACCAGAAACTAGTTATGTAACTCTCCTTGCAAATGACGGTGAGTTACAAAGGGGGGAATAAGGTGGTTAGCATAACCAATGTAGGCCTCAAGCCTTAGGTCAGCATAACCTTGGCCAGATTATAAACTGTATAGTTGGCTTTTAAGATGCAATGTAAGGAAAAGGGAGTTGTTGTGGTGTCAGCAGAAAGAATGTCTGCACCCAAAATATGCTTAGGCAAGATAACCATATCCTCTTATCTAAAATATACACAGGATGTCCGCCTACACGTCTGTATGTCTGCTCTCATGATATATATCGATAGTTGTTAGTTCCTCTTATTCTGTAACCTTATATGGGAAACATGTTATTCTGAGATAATACATAACTGAAAGTATAAAAGGAAGGACTTGATATCCATTCGGGGTTCAGGCCATTTCACAGATACCTTGTGCTTTGAACCTGCGCAAATAAAACCTTTCCTTCTTTGAAGAGCTGGCTTGTGTCTCATCATTTCTACAACAAAAATGTAAAAACAAGAATATAAACTACAAGCATTCACTGATGATTTGGTGTTTATACTTGAAGATCCACTTGAATCAGGACCTAAATTAACATATCAAATTGAAGATAAAACAAAAATGATAGTAAAAAATATGACAGAAAAACAAAAGACGGAATTAATAGAGACGCTAGGCATACAAATAACAAAAAAAGTAAGATACCTGGGGATTCAATTGTCAGCAAGGTGTACAACACATAAAGAAGATAATTATATAAGACTTAAAAAAAAATTGAGAAAGACTTAGAAAAATGGAAAAATCTTCAGTTATCATTAATGGGCAGAATTTCATTAATTAAGATGAATATACTACCACATTTATTGTTTCTATTCTCAACAATACCGATAAAAATGGATAAAACTTTTTTCAATGAATTAAACAAAATAATATTGAAATTTATTTGGCAAGGGAAAAAACCGAGGATAAACATGAAGATGCTACAAGATGCAAGAATTAGGGGTGGCTTTGGCTTCCCCAACTGGGAGCTGTACTATCAAGCAGCAGCAATGACATCGATAAAGGAATGGATTCTATTGAGAAATAAGAGACTTTTGATATTAGAAGGACATGACTTACAGATTGGATGGCACACACTTCTTTGGTATGGAGGGAATAAAATACATAGCTACTTCCAGAGACATAATATAAGGAACTCGTTATTTTTAGTATGGGAAAAAATAAAAGCTAAACACTATTTCAAAATACCTTATTGGATAT
>JANHGD010380609.1:0-10144 GCA_027560375.1 Imantodes cenchoa
CTAAGCAGCCACCATGAGAAAGAGTTGCAAAACAGCTGGCTCAGTTCAAATTGGATCTGACTGAGGAGGCGGCTCAGCAGAAGCACCCTAGTGAGGACTACAAGCATAGGCTTTCCAAGCAGAGGGAAGACCTGCGGGAGTGCAAAGCCAGGTACTGGCGCCTAGAGGCTCAGCGAGCTCAGATGGTCAGCCAAATTCCAGGCCATGATGCAGTCCCACTGGAACAAGGCCCTCTTCGCCATCAGTGGCACTTCCCTCCAGCCTTCACCCAAAGCCCCGCGCCAGGAGGCTGAAACAGACCACAAGTCAGAATTTCTCCCCCCTTCCAACCCACACAAAAAGACCTTGAAGTGGGGGACTCTCTGCAGCAAAACAAATGTTCATTGCATGTATCCAGCCCTGGGGCTGTAGTTTGAGGACCCCTGATTTAGTGCAATATAAAAAAATGCAAATAATTTTTCTGCGTACCACCAAAATTTTCTCACGGACCACCAGTGGTCCATGGATCACCAGTTGGTGACTACTGCTCTAGATCACTCACTTATCTTTGTGGCAATAGGAAGTCAGTCTTCATTACAGTTATATCAGCATGGTGATGGCTGGATAAATATCTCTAGCGAAGGACTGAGCCAAATGCACACAAAAGCCAAACAACTCTAAGAGCAGCTCAGACCGCCTTGACTGTATAATACTTTCTTACATTGTATTACTTCAAGTGGGGAATGACTATTGTGAAAAATACATAAAGAGAGCCGAAGAGAAGGACTACTTGTCTCAGCGTTATTATAAATGCTGTTATGATAAACCATGAGGTGTGACTATCAGCTTCCCTTCAGATCTGTAGTACTAGGCTCTTTATATTCAAGGGAAACAGAGAAAATGTGGCTGTCATTCTTATGTCTACTTTTTAATGGTATGAAAGAATATAGAAGCAAAAAAAAATACTGAGGGACAACTGACTCCTACCATTTTGCTTAGGTGCTGCCTGGTTCAATTATCAAGAGTTGAGAGAGCAATAAACTGTGATTCTAGCAGAAAAGGGAGCTGTAAGCAAAACCTATATTGATTAGATGTGGGTCAGCATACAACTAAGTGATAATTTAGGAACTGGCTTCACAAATCCTTTTCCAAATTTATCCGATTCTGTGTTCATAGTAGTATATTAGATAGTAGTATATTATATTAGTAGTATAATATTGCTATTCAGGCAAACATACATTTCTATTTTAAAGTTAGAGTTGTATGTTCTAATGACATAGAAAACTATACATTAGGCTTCCCTATTTGGTGCGTTGGGACAAAACAGGCTAGCTGGGAATTTGGGGAGTTGGAGTCCCTGTCCTTTAGGGAAGGAAAAGTAGCCAACAGTCAGGGAACTGAGTGATAGGTGGAAGACACACACTGCAGCTACTAACCTGATAATATAGGAGGAAGAGAAACATGATAGGCTATCCATGCATTGCCACTGATCTCACTGTCACAGCCAACACTGTTAGAAATAACCCAAGATGATACAAACATGACTCTACATTGCTCAAAGTGTTAAGTTCAACCCAGTGAGACCAAATGCATGTAAATCTCTATTATGTCTGTCCAAATGCTAAATATGGAGCATGTAAGGTATGCTCCATATTTGGCCCCATATCCATGGAATCAAAAGTAGCAGTATTGAGATCTAAAGATTCAGGATAATATGGTTGTCTTCCTACAGCTAATACAGGAGCTTATAGAATAGAATATTTGTAGCTCATTGTTGAAATATGAGTTGCTTGGTGCTCTCTGAGTTTGCTTGTTTACATTACTCAATTAGATAACATCAGCAGGGAGTAGGGTTACCATTGCCCTAGTCAGGTAATGAAATGTCTACAACTTCAAAATCATGTCATAAGTAGCTCTGGGACTGTTGTCATAACTTTAAATAGACACTAAGCAATCAGTGATAAGCAGACTCAGGTTGCTACCGGTGTGGGGCACTCTGCCGCCCCGATAGCGCCCGAAAATTTGGCAACGGCTCCGGTGCTGTTGCCACTGGGCCGTTGCTGTTGCCATTTTTATTTTGGAGTTTTTCGGCTTCTGAGCATGCACAGAAGCAAAATCTCAAGAGACGACGCTTGCCCAAACGAGATTTGGGCTTATTTTTGCTTCTGCGCATGCAAAGATCTCGAGCGGGGAAAAAAATAAGCAAAAATAAGCCCAAATCTCATCTGGGCAAGCATCATCTCGCGAGATTTCGGCTTCTGCTCATGAGCGCAGGGGGACGCATACCTGCCCGCAGCATGGGGCTGCGCGCTCATCGCACTGGTAGGTGCGATGTGCGGAAAAACCCCCCCGGTGATAAGTGATAAGTAAAGGACTAGTAAACAGTACTCCTTACTAGCACTGATGATGTTACCTACTTAGGGTAATGAAATTTCTGCAAGAAAACAAGCAAGCTCAGAGAGCACCAAGGACTCCTCATATCAACCCTGAGCTACAAATATTCTCCTTTATTGAAAGGACTATCTGTAATTAAAGAGAAACCTTGTACGTGTGTCTGGAAAACTTCTTTTTTTTCTCACCCAGCATGTTTATTAAATATAGACATCAAATGTTTGCTTTTAACTATAGATTAGCCATCATTTCCTGTCACCTGATAATGACTCATCAGTTGCAAGTGAAAATGCAAGTAGTAGTCCTTGATTTAAAATAAGTCATTTGAGTGACCATTCAAGGCAGTAATGGGATTCAAATAATTTAACAACCAGTTTGCCCAGGGTAAAGTTGGCTATTGTGGGAGGCATATCCCATCCCCATCCTCCCGTGATGGCCAACCTGACCCTGGGTGAATTGGTTGTTAAATTAAACCCACCCACCCCCCGCCCTCAAAGTGGATCTTGGGTGCTCCGCTGTTCTGCAATGGAGAAATGGGCAATGGAGCAGATGGCACAAGGGAAGGAGAAGGAAAAACAGCCTTATCCTTCTCTCATGCTGGCCACTTCATTGCCCACTTCTCCATTGCAGCACTGCGCCTGTTGATAGCAATGGATGGGTAATTTATCAACTGGTTCACCCGAACCAGTGTGAACGGGCGGAATACCACCACCGGTTCAAGGTTACAACAGCACTGAAAAAATGATTGATGACCAGTTTTCACACTTATGACTATTGCAGCATCCCTATGTCACATGACCAAAATTCGGGCACTTGGCAATTGGTATGTAGTTATGACAGTTGCAATGTCTCGGGGTGATACGATCAGCATTTGAAACTTTCCCAGCAGGCTTCCAACAAGCAAAGTCAAAGGGGGAGGCCAAATTTGTGAAGTCCAAGATTCACTTAACAACCGTGGCAAAAATGTTGTAAAATGGGGCAAAACTCACTTAACAATTGTCTTGCTTTGTAACAGAAATTGGGGGTCAGCTGTGGTCATAAGTCAAAGATTACCTGTAAATCTCATATGTAATTGACAATCACTCACTTCTGAGTGATAACTGCACGAATCATTTCCTAATTATTACTTTTTCATAATGACTACTTTTTAATAATCTATAGATGGTGCAGAACAAAGTAAACCCAATTTTATTTAAAGAGTTTGAAGTTCCAGGTAAACTTACCTGAATTTCATTGAATTTAATAAGACATGTTTTTGAGAAGACTTTAATAGTGATGCTATAAATGAAGTACTTATTTCACACTATTTGGACTTTTATATTATTTCACCTGCGTCACCTCAATCTGTGGTGCTGTACTTGCAGTGAACTACATGAAACACATCATCACTCTGTACTATATTCATCAAGTGCTATGCATGGTGGTATGAACTCTAGGTAACTGGGGTTAATCACATTCCGGATAATAATGTATTTGTTCTGCATATAACAGAAAGAAATTCCCTTCTTCATATACAAGTTGTAGTATTACTTGTGCACATCTGATAGGGAAGAGATGGTCACTGGCAGGACAATGAAGCCCAATTCCTTTTCTTCTATCATACTGTATCTTAACACCAGAAAGATGTTCTGTATGTATATAAAACCAAAAATTTGGTAGGGCTAGAAATTATATGGGTCAAAGTGATTTTTCCTCACATTAATTACTTTTTGTACATGAGCAATCATGTAAGTATTACTATTCCTACCATTGGCAGCTATAAAATGCTTTTTAAGTGAGATAGTTGGGAAGTGAAAGTAATGTAATTGCACTCCTGTTATTCCAAGAATATAAGGGTATTTATTTACTTTTAACTTTGCAGCTAAAAAGAGGTAAGGGAGGTAGCTTTTCTTGGATTATTATAGCTGAACAGAACTCATTCAAAAGAAAATGGAGCAATTTCACGAATGGCGTATAATGCCAACAATTATTCAGCTGTGAAAGCATTGCATTAAGCTTAGAACTGGAATGTCTCCATTCAAAGTCCAGTTAACAGTTATTACTTCTTATCCTTCATTGACTAATAAAATGGAAACATCCATGATCGGTGCAGCTTGGAATCTGGAGTGGGGCATGGTCTTTATTTAGTTAAAATATTTTTATGTAGCAATGTTTGTTTGTTTGTTTATTAAATTTGTTTGCCATTCATCTCACCATGCGTTGACTCTGGGCGGCTTACAATGTTAAAAAGAATAAAGCAATGCAACAACCTGTATACAATAAGACTAAAACACTTCAATTGAATTATCAGTTTATCAGTTCATTTATTCAATTATCAGCTGAATTACAAATGATCAGTTCTATCAGTTATAGCATGCAAATGCAAATAGATAAATAGGTACCACTTCAGTGAGAAGGTAACAGCACTCCATGACATCATGCTGCTCAATGACCTTGAAACAGAGATGAGTGTTGTCCCTATAATTGGCAACAACTATCAGAATCAAATCCACAGGGATTCTTACTGTTTATCTGTTGTAACCATGTTTATTTAATGGGATTCTAGTCAGCCATTCATGTAGTCTAGGTTGCCACGTACTTAGGTCCTTGACCTATAACTGAAACACTGCGTGAGAATGTGCAACTGGAAAATGCTGAGAAGAAACATTTCGTGCCAACAGCTGAACACCAGCCAAGTGTGGGAGAGCCTTTTGTTGTACAAGAAAATATCATGCTTTGAGTTCCTTAAGAATTGCCAACTGTATTTCTGTATCATGCTTTGAATTTGTATCGTTTTGTATGAGGCTTTTCTACCTTTGTAGCTTCAATAAAAGAGTGTCTCAGACTTAGACTGGGGCTCTCATCTCGAGAAATCTCAGTGTGTGTGTCCTTCATGGGAGCCCGCCGCCACATTTATCAATTATAACTAAAAGATGGAGAAGGAAGGAGTAGGATGAGCAGGGGTGGGGGTTGGGGAGGAGATGGGATCTGTTATTAATTTATCAACCACCTCTAGTGTGATGTTCCCCTATTGGAAGCTCAGGCCAATTGGCAGAGCTTGGTCTTGTGGAAAGTCAGGAGGATGGGATCCAACCTCCCTCCAGAGGGCAAAATGTTCCAAAGGGCAGGAGTGACAGAAGAGAAATTTCTGAAGAAAATTCTATTGTATCCAGTCTTGTTCCATAGTAAATTTAGGATTGCAATTGAAGAATTCAGGAATTCAATTGCATTCAATACTCAAGAGAAGCAGGAGGAGGAGGAACATAGTAAAAATAAATTATGTTGTCCAACAATTCTGGAATAGGCTGTGGAGAAGGCTGTCAAATGTCTGTGAAAGGCAATGGAGTCATGAACCAATAATAGAATGGCAGCCTTCATACAATGATGCTAAAGGCCAGCAGGACTGCACAAAAATGGAAAGACTCTGAAATACCCCAATGGATGAATGGTTGGTTAAGACGACAGAGCTACTCAGATGGCAAAATTAATTTGTTTGATTAGTGAAAGATCAACAGCTACATTTATCATTGACTGGAAACCCCTTATGGAGATTTTGCTGAAAAAAGGAGAATAATGAACTTGTGATTTATGGTTAGAATAGAAATGGTAGCTTATTGAAAAAAATGAAATTATTCTGTAACCTTAGAGAGGGAGGATGAATTATAAACGCATTTATAAACGCTGTCAAAAAAGATCAGAAAGTGCTTCTTTATATATATATTTAAATTCTATTTCTTTTTCAATTTTCTTTCTTACTTATTTACTAATATGTCTTATTTTCCTTGTTTCTCTTCTAATGTTTGTATTGTTTTTATCTTGTTAAAATATTTTCAATAAAATTATATTTTAAAAAATGCAGTGATGCTAAAAACACACTATGCAAAGATAGTTTCTTGAGAGTAAGATTTGGCAGTCTCACAAGTTTTTGAACATAATCTCCATCATTGTTGTACCCACATGTTCACACAATGTCTAGTGTCACTAATGATTATCAAATACATGTTTTATGTTGTTTTCAGCAGAGAAAAAGTATCTGACTAGATTAGAGAGTGAACTCACTGCTCACCTCTTACTGGCAACTGCAGTTCATGAGACCTGAAGAAAGGTTTAAAAGTAAGGAATTATCAGTACATCATTAACCACGATTCTCAAGATTCTTCAAAGAAAACTATGACAATCTCAGTATTCTAAGTTCCTTAACATTTTGACGCAGGCCGCTATATCCAATGTATATGGAAGACTTGAGGATATAACTGTTAAAAACAATCACTTCTTCAAATTTTTAAGGCAGGATTGCAAAAATTGTAAATTGGAGGATCATAGAGACAGATGTGGAATGCCAATTAGAACAGACCATTGGCATTGGAGTAGACTGCATAACTAACTTTAAGATATTTATTGGAGCAGATTGTGCAATATCCAACAGAAGCACTAGCATTGAATTACTAGGAGGTTCAGACTCTACATTCCTGAAAGCAGTAGCTGTGTATTTTTTTCCTACAGATAAAGTACTCTTTCTACCTATTTTGCTGCTGTTAGCAATCCTCTTATTTCAACATCCCCACTCCCATGTACTATACACTTCTAGTTACACCATCTTCTCTGAGGCTTGTTTTCTTTCAGCTTCAGTTTCCGGCTCTAAAGCAAGTGGTTGCCCTTCCAGGGGGAAACAGAGCCTTCTTGCTTAAAATCAATTCTTGTTCTTGACAGGTTTTTGAAGATCCCTTTTCTAGAAGGATGTGCTACTAGCTTTGTGGGAAGTAGCTTGGGTTACTGTTATGTACTGAGATACAGAGTATGGATTTGCATAGCCACTGCTGATTGGCTAATCTAGCAGTGGGAGAAATAAACTGTTGTCAGTGGCTGGCAGGCTTCAGGGAAGCCCTTAAAAGAAGCTTCCCTGTAGCCTGCCATCAGTCCATATTAGTTCTAGGTAATAGACAATAAAGGTGCTGAACAGTTCCTATGTCTCGCCTCCTCATTCACTCGCAAATCTAACACTGGTGACGAAGGTGGTTGAAGAAGGACTATAGGACAAAGGCACCTTGTGGCATCCATGGACATCTTAGAAGCAAGCACCGACCTGCTCCAACAAAACTAGAAGATGGCTACTCAAACCTCTCCAGCTCCAGCATTCTTCGATCTGAAGATGGAAGAATGGTGAAGCTACATGTTGCATTTTAACATGTTCCTGGAGGCAAACAACTTCCAGAATCTACCAGACAACAGGAAGAGGGTTCTCTTCCTCACCTATTGTGGGCCACAAATATACAAGATGGTCCAGACCCTGGTGGCACCAGTGGACATTGAGTCAATTTCTTGGACAATTCTGCAAACCATGCTGAAAGAACATTACGCGCCCTCAGCCCCTCTGATGGTCAGCAGAAATGAGTTCTACCTTTGGCGCCAACACAAAGGCGAATTCATCAACGACTTTGTGGCCAAACTCTGGGAAATTGCATCCAAGTGTGAATTCATAAACCCGGAGGAGATGATGATGGACAGAATTATTTTAGGTATAAGGGACCTCAACCTACAAAAGAAATTTCTGATCCAGAGGGGAGCAAATTTCAAAGACATGGTCAAAGAAGCAAGAGCCGCCGAATCATCGGACAACTCTGCAGCCAATATCTGGAAAACCAGAGGAATCCATCATACACATCGGTAGACCGATTGGAGGACCGAGGTCCCGGAGACCGAGGAAGACTCCGACGATGACAACTACGTGTACCGCATCCAAGAAGAAAGAAGGGTGATTCCCCAGAGACTTTGAACAGAGGCAACCAGGGTGTTCCAGCTGCCTAGGGGGCCATACCAGGGCAGCCTGCAAATTTAAAGAGGCCATTTGCCTCCACTGCCAAAAGCGGGGCCATATAGCAGAGCCTTGCAGAGCCACACAACCATCCCTGTACCAGCCTGCCCCATTCCCACCCAGACCACCCATGGGACCAGGAAGACATGGATTGGCAGCAATGACTTCAGGGAGAGGGGATATGTCACACATGCAAGCTAGTTCTTGCACATATGCAAATGAAGCTTTACATTCTCATCCACCACTTGTGTGGGCTGGTTCTTAATGGGCTGGTCCATGGCCCAGGAATTGGGGATCCCTGGCCTAGATGATACACTCTTAGGCATGTTGTATATTTTATTTATTTATTTATTTTTAAAATTTATAGGCTGCCCAATCCCGAGGGACTCAGGGCGGCGTACAAAAGAAAATATTAAAAAACAAGTATACAAAACACAAGATAAAATAGCAATCCCCCCTAAAATTAACCTAAACCCTCATACACACTTCATTCATAAGGGCCAAGCATCCATCTTGCAGAAGAGAAGGAGAAAGTCTAGGGAGAAAATATGAATGATACAAATATAGCATTGTGGAAATATGGCTTAACAGTAGTGCATATGAAAAAGATGTGGGGATTTTTGTTGATCACAAGCTGAACATGAATTAACAGTGTGAGAGCAAATGTTATTCTGGGGTGTATTAACAGGAACACGCAGTTCAGATCATGAAAAGTAATGATCTTACTCTATTCTACTTTGGTTGGGACCAGCTGTGCTCAAATATAGGCACTGCAAATTCTGACCACACACTAAAAAAGGATGTTGACATACTGGAACAAGTTCAGAGGATGACTTCCAGGAAGGTAAGAGCACTAGAAACCAACTCTTATGATGAATGGTTAAACGATTAGATACATTTAGCCTACAGAAGACAGTACTGAGTGTAAATATGACAACAATCTTCAGATGTCAAAACAGAATAAGTGGACTTGTTCTCTAATCCTCCTGGAGAACAGAGCCAAAAGCAGAGGATTGAAACTACAGAAAAGTTGTTTAGAAGGAATTTCCTGATGGTAATTACTGCCGATTACTGGAATAACTTGCAACATCAAGTGATATATTCACTAAAGGACTTCAAACTTAAACTGGATAGCCAGCTGTCTGAAATGACTTATCCTGCACTGAACAGGCAGTTGGTCTAGAAGGCTCTTTGCTTCTGTGGTTCTATGATTGTATGAAATATGCTTTTGTTTTATCTGTTGGAAAATTACTGAATAATTTCCAGTTTAGTTTGCATACAGCACATCACACGTCAATTCCTATATGCAGATCACAGCACGCGCACCCAGCATTCTATTCAGCTAGCCAGAAATATAGCTCGATGGTTATTTATTTAAACTTCAACAAACATCAGAAGCGGTTAACTGGCAAAACGAGACAAAAGCCAGGCAGAAGCAGGAAGAGAGAAGACAAGAAAAAGGCAAGAAGTAAGAAAAGCAGAAGACTTACCATCTTTAAATAGTATTTTCTGTATCTCACAAAAACATAGAACTTCCCAGATCCAGTGGAAACAACACTGTAGGCAATTAACATGGGAACAGCTATTGGTTTCTTCAGTCTTAACCCTTTTATGCAAATAATAATTACAGAATAAAGATGGAAACTAGGATATCAGGTGATCCCTCTCCTATTCTGCACCATGAAGGAAACAAGTTGGTGAATGGATATAACTGAATATAACTGTTGTGCATATATTAGTATATCAGTTAGAACTGGCTGGGATTCATTGCTAGTCCTGTATGACTTGTTCTATACATTGTTTTTATTATTTATTTATTTATTTATTTATTTATTTATTTATTTATTTATTTATTTATTTATTTATTGTGATTTATAGGCAACCCTATCCTGAGGGACTCAGGTCGGCGAACAGAATATAAGTAAAATACAATAAATACACAATTAAAACAACCAATCCCAATAATAATAAAAACCCAATATA
>JANHGD010382117.1:0-10135 GCA_027560375.1 Imantodes cenchoa
TACGCTCCTTCTCGTAGGGTGGAACTATCAGCCAGGATGGGTTTGACCTCGTCCAATCAGAGATGACTGAGTCTGTAATTTGAAAATACTGGGGGCACTTCTGCCCCTATTCCCCAGTTAATGATGAAGACCGAATAAGACTCAGCATGGTCATACAAAAAGGCAAACATCTTCCATTTAATAACATGCAAGAAAACATGAAACACGGAAAAGGACAGTGGAAATCCTTTCTTTTTTCTTTTCTTTTTTCTTTTTTTTTTTTTTGAGCAAAACACCGAAAAACTGCAATGGCTTTAACAACAGGAATGCAACTCTCTGGCCCCAGAAGTGACCCCCAGTTCCCCGAGTCCCAAGGAAGAACATAGGGAGGGACTGGCTGATAGTTCCACCCTATGAGAAGGAGCGTATCAGGTAGGTACAACACCCCTTTTCCATAGTGGGTGGAACTATCAGCCAGGATGGGACATACTCAAGCTGTGTGTCACAGGGAGGGAGAAAAAAACAAGACTCTCAACCCTGGGGCTGTACCACGGACATGAGGACCCGGCGCCCGAAGGAGGCATCCCCAGTGGCAAACTCGTCGATATGGTAATGCCGGATGAACTGGATAGGGGAAGCCCAAGTCGCGGCCCGGAAGACCTCCTCAAGAGAGGCCCTAGTACGCTAGGCTGCAGATGCGGCCACACTTCGAGTGGAGGGGCTGTGATCCTGCAGGGACGGGCGAGAGAGGAGAGGTCATATGCTGAGGCGATGACTGTCCTAAGCCAGCGACCAATAGTGGACGCGGACACCTTGGACCCCTGGGATGGAGGGACGAACGACACGAAAAACGCCTCAGACCTGCGAATGGCAGCCATACGTCGAGGTACGTAGAAATGGCACGGTGAAGATCAAGCTTGTGCCACTTGCATTCCAAGTCTGAAGACGGATTCGGGAAGAAGGCTGGCAAGACAAGCTCCCGAGCCCGATGGAACCAGGAATTAATTTTAGATATAAAAGTGGGATCCGGGCGGAGTACTACCCTATCCAGGTGGACTATACAGAGGTCATTTTTGACCGACAGAGCTGACAATTCGGAGACCCTCCTGGCTGATGTAATTGCGACCAGGAAGGCCACCTTGTATGTCAGATGTCACAATGACACCCTGCGAATGGGCTCAAAGGGAGCCCTTGTCAGAGCCTCTAGGACAATCCCCAGGTCCCAGGATAGGAACCAATGTACTGTAGGGGGGTAGATATTACGAACTCCTCTGAGGAACTGGCGCACCTCAGTCAGGTGGCCCAAGGAAGGTACATCCCCGCAGGAGAGGAAGGAGGAAAGGGACGCCACCTGCCTATGGATCGTGTTAGGCCGCAGACCCTTATCCAGCCAGTCCTGGAGAAATTCCAGGATTTTTGGGATAGGGACCCTGGCAGGGGAGCATCCGGATTTGGCACACCACGTGTGGAAGGCACGCCAGGTGGCGGAATATATCCGCTGGGTGGAAGCCCTGCGGGAAGCCAGCATAGTGCCGATGACCCGCTGGCAGTACTGCTGGGCTGCTAGGGAGCCCCGCTCAACTGCAAGGCGTTCAGCTGCAACCATGCTGGGTCCAGGTGAAGAAGGAGGCCCTGGGACAGAGAATCCGGATGAACCGGAATGGTCCAGGGATGTGCCACAGACAGCTGACGGAGCTCGGCGTACCACGGTTGTCGTGGCCAGTTGGGGGCCACCAGGATCACCTCCGCTCCCTCTTGTACCACCCTCTGAATTACCCTGTTGATGATGGGAAATGGAGGGAAGGTGTACAACAGCCCCCTGGGCCAAGGGGCTCTGAGGCCATTGACGCCTCCACCTCCGGGCAGTGGTAGCGAGAGAAGAACCTGGGAAGCTGATTGTTGCTGCTGGAAGCAAAGATATCCATGGTTGGGTGACCAAGCCTGGCTGTTAGTTCCTGGAACAGGTCCTCCCAGAGCCGCCACTCCGCTGGGTCGATTTTCGACCGACTCAAGTAGTCGGCCGTGGTGTTGTCTGTCCCGGCGATGTGGTCCACCGTCACTGAAAGCAGGTGACCCTCCACCCAAAGGCAGAGCCTGCTGGCCTCCAACATCAGGGAACGCGAACGGGTGCCCCCTGTTTGGTGACATGTGTGCGTGTGCTTTCGTCGTAGTGTTGTCCGTAAGGACCAGCACATGATGACCTGACAGATGGCGAGCAAAAGCCTTGAGGGCTAGGTGAATTGCCCAGAGTTCCAGCCAATTGATGGAATGCTTGGCTTCAGCTGATGAACACGTGCCCTGAGCCCAGTGGTCCCCAAAATGGGCCCCCCATCCCAAGAGACTGGCATCCATCATAACTATATCGCGGGGAGGTTCCAGGAAGAGGGATCCCTACAAGACAGCAGCAGACGTCCACCAATGCAGAGAAGCCCGTACCTGCGGTGTCACCTGTGTCCGGATGTCTGAGTCGCTGTGTCCAGTTCTCTGGAATGGCAAGAGCAGCCATTGAAGCTCCCTGAATGCAGGCGCGCCCATGGGATGATAGAAAAGGAGGACACCATTTTCCCCAAGAGCGAGGAGAGTAGAGAAACTGGGGCAGTACGGAGATGGAAGACCCAGGAGGCTAGGTCACGGATGCTGACCTGCCGGTCAGAGGAGAGAAAGACCCTACATTCAAGGGAGTCAACGAGCGTCCCCAGATGGATGATGCGATTTGTTGGCTGTAAGTGACTCTTGGTAAGGTTGATAGAAAAACCCAAGCGGGTCAGAGCAGACATGGTGCCCTGGAGATGGTCAAGGGCAAGCTGGTGGTTGGACGCCAGGACAAGTATATCATCCAGGTAGCAGTGGGCTCTAATGCCTGAAGAGGACAGCAGGTGTGCTGCCAGTGCCACCAGCACCTTCATGAATACATGAGGGGCGGATGACAGACCGAAGGGGAGGGCACGGTATTGAAAGTGCCTACCTGCATAGCAGAACCATCCCTCGGGAACCACCCTGCCGGTGATCCCGAGGGATAGGGATGTGCAGGTATCCTTCCATTAAGTCGACTGAGACCATGAAATCCCCCCTTCGAATGCAACTCAAGATGGTGAAAAGAAAGTGCATTTTGAACTTGTGTGCCCTAAGGTAATGGTTAAACCGCTTCAGGTCCAATATTGCCCTCCATCCCCCAGAAGCCTTCGGTACCCGGAATAAAGTGGAGTAAAAACCGAGGCCGGATTGTCCAGAAGGAACCTGCTGTATTGCCCTGATAGCCAAAAGATGTTTGATGGCCTCTTCCATAAGGGAACGCTTGGCCGGGTCCCTAGAAATGCGACAGGGCCTGAAGGAGTTGAGGGAGAGGAAATTGAATTCAAGGTTGAGGCCCTGGGATACTGTCTCTAAGACCCACCTATCCTGCATAATCTCGGCCCAGAGATGGGAGTACCGGGATAGGCGGCCCCCAATAGGTGGATCAGTGATAGATCTATTTGGGACATTGCTGGAAGCGACCCCCACCACCTCGAAAGGACTTTTTGGCTGCTTGACGAGGCCTCTGATATCTATCCTGAGCCTGGTGGGGGTGGTAAGGATACTGACCTGCCCCCTGTTGACCCGAAGGGGAAAACTGGTCAGGAGCCCTGGAGGATCTGTGCTGGGAGTGCTGTCTAGCGCCCCCTTGTCATGCGTGCAAGGGTAGGATCTTTTTATGATCCAGAGGTGCCCAAATAGGGCCTTGCCTTGAAAGGGGGAAGACGCCAGGCACCACTTGTACTGAGTGTCCGCCTGCCACTGGTGCAACCATTGCATTCATCTGGTGACCACAGATTGAACAATGGACCTGGTGGCAAACCGAGAAGCTTGGCGGGTGGCGTCTGTGGAGAGCTGAGTGGCTGCAATCAATTTAGTTATGTCTTGTATGTCTTAGTTGTCTGGTATCCAAGAGTGACAAGTGCTCTTGCAGCTGTTTCAACCATTTGAGGGAGTGCGGTAGAAGAACGACGCAGTAGAAGAAGCTCTCACCGCCCAAGCAGCCGCCTGGTGCCCCCTCCTTGCTGCCTGTTCAATTTTGCACTCTTCTGGTTTGAGGAGCTCCTCTGTGTCCCCCAGCACAGTGTTGGGGGAGTACAAAGCAGCCACTGGAGGGTCCACCGGAGGAACCTCCAATAACTGGAGGAAGGAGGCCTCCATGTTGTACAGCCGATGGTCAGTTGAACCAGGAGAGAAGGAGGAGGCAGGGTTGGACCACTGGTGGGCAACGGTGTTCACAAAGATTTGTGGTGCTGGGACCACTTCAGGGGCTGGTGCTTGCAGTGAAAAGACAGGGTCAGTTGAGCTGGACTCTGGTGCAGGTGTGGTGAGACCTGCTGTTACCTTTGCCTTGTGCAGAAGAGAGCTGAATAGAGCAGGGTTGAAGAGGGAAGCCGAGGAAGTAGAGGCTCCCGTTGGCAAGAAGTCCTCGTCAGCTGACATGGCACCATCGTGCTGCTCCCCTTCCTCATCCAATCTATCTGATGACCCATCATCCGAGGAAGCCGATGAGCTAGGTCCACAAGTGGTTGTGTGTAGGATAGGTCTGACAGGCCTTGAGGTAGCCGGGGCAGCCTGTTGCAATGATAGCCCAGGTTGAGGCAGTTGGGCATTGTGCGCAAGGCCAGCTGCGAGGCCCTGTTGCACAGCAGCCGCAATCATGGCCTGTAGATCGCTGTGGGTGAGCTGGACCATAGCAGGGTCAGGAGCCGGTTGCACCTGGGCAGACATGTCCCCAGTGGGTGGAGGAGGAAGAGGAGAGGGTCCATTGGCTAGTAGGGTCTCCTATGGGCCTGGATTGGAAGGTTGGCCCCACAAATCTTTGTCTGCCACTGTGATGGAAGCACTGTCCAGTGCAGCCAGATCCCTGGATTCAGTCTGGACCCTGGCCAGGTTTGGGATCCTGTGTTGAGACTCAGGCCATCCCATGGCAGAACCTTTGGAATGGCCACCCTTGTGGGCACCTGATGCCGATTTTGTCTTCTTCTTAGCCGGTGCTTCAGCCATGCTTGTAGGTTCAGTAATCTGGACCTGTAATGCGGCAAGCTTAGGCCTAGGTGATCTCTGCTGCTCAAGTGATGGGAAGGCTTGAGGCCTAGGCAGTGAGGCCTAGCTGAAGATTAAAGGATCAAGGCCCCAAAATGGCCACCGGTAGGCTTGGGGCCTAGTTCTGCTGAGGTGCCACCCACCGAAGCCTCAAAATGGCCACCGAAGGTTTGAGGCCTTCACTTGCAAGGCCTGGCTGTGGGAGGCAGACTGAAGGCCTAGAGTGCTGCTGTTGCTGTGCCCAGGAACCTGCAACAAGGGCCTGATGTCTCCTGCGCCTGCTCCACCCTGCAAAGTGAGGTGATGGTAGGGAGAGGCTCCCGAGGCCAGCGTCTGCCTAATTAAGCCCAGCTGACCATCGGGCAGGCAGGCGGCCTCAAAGGAGCAGTAGACACGATCGCCAGCTGCAGCACTGACACGCGAGCCTCCAGGCTCGCTCCGGCGCTTCCTGGCAAGGATTACAGCTTCAGAGACCGCCGGCCTGCCGACAAACAGCTGATGATTGGCCAACGGTGCTTTTGAAGTCCGGGAACGGCGCATGGTCTCCGGGCGGCAAAATTAAGCATCAGAGGCCCCGGGAACCCAAGGGCCAATTAGGAGGGCAGCAGCAGGCTCGGCAGGAAGGGATCAGTCAGCACTCACCGAAGAAGGAGGCCTGTCACTAAAATGCTGCAGGTATTTTCGCTCTGGTGTCCACGACTCCCACAGCGTCTCGACTGTCCTTCCCGGTCACTAGGCACTGGTCAAGGGCTGCAGAGGGGAGGGCAGGTGAAGAGTATGATTTCCTCAAGTAAGTCCTGGGTCAGTGGTCAAGCAAGGGGGAAGGATCCCTGGAATTCCTTGCACTAGACTTGTAGGCCTTGGAGCAGGGCCTAGGCCCAGGAGGCTCCAGTGATGCCCTCAGACAGAGCCAGTAACAGAACTTGCCAGTTAACTGAGATGCTGGGCAATCACTCAAGGATGACAGGCCTGATGTAAAATGATGAAATTTGAAGAGAAGTCGATGACCACATCTGTCCTGATTGAGGACTGAGTCATTAACTGGGGAATATGGGCAGAAGTGCCCCCAGTATTTTAATTTACAGACTCAGCCACATCTGATTGGACGAGGTCAAACCCATCCTGGCTGATAGTTCCACCCACTATGGAGAAAAACTGCCTTACGACAAGTACTCACACTTAAACCATTACAGCATCCCCACAATCAAAATTTGGGCGTTTGGCAACCAGCACGTATTATGGCGGTTGTAGCATCCCAGGGTCACATGATCATCATTTGTGCCTTCCCAGGACCTTCCAACAAGCAAAGTCAATGGGGGAAGCTGTGTTCACTTAATAATAATGTGATTCTTGTAATGACCATGGCAAAAGGTCATAAAATCAGGCACAACTCAGTGACTGCATTGCTTAGCAACATACATTTTATTTATTTATTAAATTTATTGGCCAACCATCTTACCACAGGGTAACTCTGGGCAGTTTACAATGTTAAAAGGATACAACTATACAAAACCTATATACAATACAAATAAAATACAATAAAAATATACTCAACCCTAACAAAAAGATGAGGGGAAGGTGAGATATTATTAATCTATCAACCACCCCCAACGTGAAAACCCTCCACTGGAGCCCCAAACCAACTGGCAGAGCCAGGTTTTAAGCTCTTGCAGAAGGACAGGATAGTTGGAGCTGACCTCACTGCAGTGGGAAAGATGTTCCAAAGGGCAGGAGCAACAGCAGGGAGGGCTCTTCTCCTGGACCCCACCGGCCAGAATACTCTGGCTGATTGGTTGCACAGGTGGGGCGGACCAATCCCATTGGGATTAAACAATCCCTCAAGAAGCCTAGACCCATGACACTAAGGGCTTTAAAGGTGATTACCAACACCTTGAATTGTACCTGGGAGCAAACTGGCAACCAGTGCAGCTCGTGGAACAGTGGTGTTACATGGGCCACTCTTGGGGTATGCTGTCCTGCTCACTCACACATAACGGTGGTTTAGTGGGTTTATGAATGTTCCCCAGCAGTTCCCTTCACCACAAACCCAAAACTGTCCCAATTAAGTTCAGCCAAAAGCAGACCAATACTAGTCCACAGAGCAATGCTCAATGAGTCCACAAGGTAAAATTAAATCCACATTACAAGAAGGTTCACGAGGCACAAAAAGTCCATAGTTCACAAGGCACGATCCAAACTCAAGGCACGGTGTCAATCCAAAGCAAGGCAGGAATCACAACAACCAGGAAACACACAGCTAGGAAATGAACATATTGTTCCCAACATCTGTCTGCTTTGCTAAATAGACAGCTTCTGGTGCAACCAATCAAGAGGGACAAGGCTGCCTCCTTGTGAGTAATCAGGCTGACCTTCACTGCTCTTGCCTTTTCTCTGCCCTACCTGTTCTTGGATCAGGTGCAAAAGGCAGTTCCTCTTCCTCATCACTGACCGCTGCAGCTGCATGATTTCCCCACCTGAAGCCTCAGAGTTGTCCTGCTGCAGCTGTGCTTCAGCCAAATCCCTCTCAACCAGCTGCTCGGAGCCATTGACCAACTCCCCTCCTGATGTGCCTGGGACTGGTTCATCCTCCTCTGAACTGACATCTGGAGAGGTATCTGGGGAAGCGTCTGGGGGAGTCATCACACTGGGCTTCAAAATCTGCCCACACCACACTCTACACACCAAAGGCTCTCCTAACCATGACTGCCACCTGCTCTTCAAGCAGGAGTTGTGAGTCCAGAAGAACCCCCAAGTTGCAGACTGCATCCATCTGGGGCAGTGCCACCCCATCCAGAACTAAAGATGTCAAAGTCCCAGATCTTGGGGCTCTATGCACTGTAAGGCATTCAGCATTGCCAGGGTTCAGTTAAAGCCTGTTGTCCCGCATCCAGGTCCCCACAGCTTCCAGGCACTGCAAGAGGGCAGCAACAGCATCACTTGAGTCACCAGGGGTGGGAATATAGAGCTGGGTATCGTCAGTGTACTGCAGATACCTCAACCCATGGTGACAGATGATCTCACCCAGCAGTTTCATGTAGATGTGAAAAAGGAGTGGAGAGAGTACTGAGCCCTTCTGCACGCTACAAGAAAGCGGCCGTGGGCTGGATCTCTCACTCCCTATTAACATCTATTGGGACTGGCCTTGGAGAAAGGAGCCAAATGAGCACAAGACTGTACCGCCCAGCCCCAGCCCCCGTAGTCATCCCAAAAAGATACCATGGTCAATGGTATTAAAGACCGCTGAGAAGTCAAGGAGAGCAAGGATGGTTGCACTACCCCCATCCCACTCTCACCAGAGATCAACAAGCATGACCAATGCTGTTTCCATCCCATAACTTGGCCTGAATCCTGACTGGAAGGGGTCCAGATATAATCTGTTTCATTCAGGACCCTCTGAAGCTGCCAGGCAACCACCTTTTTCACCACCTTCCCTAGGAAGGGAAGATTGGAAACAGAACAAAAATTGTCCAAGATGGTGGGATCAAGCAATGTTTTTTTAAGGAGAGGGCGAACCAGAGCCTCCTTAAATGGCCCCAGAAATGTCCCTCCTGCAATGACAAATTAATCACTGCCTGAACCCACCTGCTAGTCACTGTCCCGGAGGCTTTCACCATCCAGGAGGGAGAAGGATCTAACTGACAGGTGGAAGCACTGACAGCATCGAGGACCTTGTCCACTTCCTCAGGTTGAACAGGGTCAAACCGTTCCCAGATAACCAGGCAAGACCTCTCCCCAGGCATCTCACATGGACTTGCTCCATGCATGCAATCTAACTGGGAATGAATCTAAGCAATTTTGCCCATCAGTTATTGAACAAATTCCTCTGCACGGCCTTGGAGATGATCAGCCGAGCCCCCCTGTCCAGGAGGAATTGGGTGATCTACAACAGGGCCGCCAGGCAACACTCTGGAGACGCAATAAGGGTGGACCACAAGGTAGGTCTTAATAGTGGCTCCAAGTTGTGTCCAGTTGGAGTTATCCTTTGTTTTCCTCCAGCGGCACTCTAGGTGTCTCTTAACCCTCTTCACAACCTGCAACTCCTCCATAAACCACAGGGAGAGCTAGGAATGATGGGTCGAGAGAGACTGCATAGGTATGATCCTGTCCAAAGCCTTGGCTGCCCTTAGGTTCCAGTGTCAGGGTTCCAAGTAACATACCCATAGCAAACAAAACTCCAAGGCAGGTACATTCCTCAAAGAATAAGTCTATTGGATATGTCATATTGGCACAGGCTGGTGAAAACCGACTGAGTATTCCCATGGTTTTCAACTAATTAAAAGTAAAAGTTTTTCACTTTCTCAAAACAATCAGTCACATGGTCCAATCAGGATACTGTTCAGTTGCTAGGTGACTCCAGTCCCCTCCTTCTGAGCACCTGCAGAAATGTCCTTGGTTCCCAAGAGAAAGTATTTTGTTTCGACTACAAACCCCAACTATCTCTATTCCCCCCTCCCTGTCCCTTTTCTCCAGTGTGTCAGTGCTGAAGTCTCAAAATGGCCTCAGTCAGGCTAGCTTCAGGGCTGACATCCAGGTTGTTATCAAGGCTTCAGCAGGGCCATGCATCAAAACCCCTGGGATATCCCCCAGTTCCCTCTGGAACCCATTAGGGTCCATCAGTCACCAGGGTCTGGCCTCCCTGTGAAGTGGGGGAGAGAGTCTCAGGGACACCAGGGCGTGATCTCACCATGATAAGGGAGATAATCTCAAATCCCCTAGCAAATCACTTTGCCATTGCTCTGACAAGAAAATCAGATCAGTTGTGTGACCCAAGTTTGACCCATGATGATCTGGGATAGACCTATGGCCACCATGATGGTCATGAACTCCTGGGCTGCGTCGAAGGCCACACACAGGGAGAGAAGGTTGAAGTCAGGGTAGGGTTCCGCGCGCAGCACCCTACCGGTGCGATGCGCGCGCAGCCTGACGCTGCGGGCGGGCGCAGGTGCATCCCCACAGGCGCGTCCCCGCACGAGCTTTTGCTTTCTGCGCATGCGCAGAAGCAAAATCTCGCAAGGGGACTCTTGCCCATGCGAGATTTTGGTGTTTTTTTGCTTCTGCACATGCACAGAAGCACAAAAACCCTGCCAAAATCGCAGGC
>JANHGD010382617.1:5660-16344 GCA_027560375.1 Imantodes cenchoa
TTTGCCAGTGGTGTTTTAAATTACCACCTATGTCATTTGTAACATATTGAAACTAGAAACTTCTAGAAGAATATATGATGGTAATTGAAGTATTTAGACTATGGAGCAATGTTAGATACTGATTTAAAATTTCCGAAATTTCTTGAATTTATGAACCAATCTATATTGACAGCCAGTGGTATTGATTTAATGTAGACAATAACCTTATGGATGTTCAAGGTTAACAACCTTATGGATGTTCAAGGTTAACACAGAACTTTGCACTAATTGATTTTTTAAATAAAATTTCACAGTCAAATCAAACACAAATGGTTGCAGTACTATAATGCAAAAGGTAGGTTGCCAGAATGAATTAACTGTGATGAATTTGAAGTAGCCACAGTGGCAACAGCATTATATAATACCGTATTAAACTCATTTAAGATTCCTAGAACAAAATTTTGGCTGGTTCCAAAGTTAACTAGATGTTCAGACTGCATTGGCAGTGTCCACCTATCAAGTCCTTCCCAAGGACCTAAGATGGGCATATTTATTTGATGGTGCTAAAGCTATCTTCACAGGATGTAAACTATTCCAAGCCTTTTGCAATTGACTGATGGGGATTTATTCAATGCCGATGGTGTTCAAGTGGTGTCCTAGTTGTTTTGGGATAGCATCCAAGTAGCCATTATTATTGATACTATCTTTGCTTTCTTTTGCTACAGTTGTTCTATTTCTATTTGCAAGTCTTTGTATTTTTTTTAAATTTTCTCCACTTCATCCTGTATTATTCTGCTATCTCCAAGCACCGCAGGTCTGTTATCCAGACTTTTTTGTCTTTCTTATTGACAGTTGTTAAGGCTGGGGTATTATGTGACTGGGTGCTTATTCGTTTGAAATAAAGTCCCAATGCACTTCAGCCACTTTATTTCCCATTGCTTTGTCTATTTTGTGGTTCCACCAGTTCTTTCTTGCAGGCCAATGGTATTTCTTGCAGATACCCCAATGCACCATTGTAGCTACTTTGTCATGCTGTTATTTGTAATCAGTCTATTCAATCTTTTTGCAGCAGCTAAGCAGTCCAATGCTTTTTTCGGTTTCTTTGCAGAAATTGCATTTGCTATCAGTTGCTGTCTGCTCAATTCTGGCTTTGTATGCATTTGTTCTGAAGATTTGGTCATGTGAAACCAGAATTGAGTCTCCATCTCATTTTTCAATTTACCTGTTCTTAGCCAGTGCCAGGTCTTATTTTGTCTATTTTTTTTTAATGCATTGACCATGTACATTATACTTTTCCTTACAGTGTCGTTTTTCTATTTTTCATTTAGTCTTTCTTGTAGGCCAATTTGCACTCTCCAATACTCAGTAAGCTTCCTAGTATACTAGCTTCTGTTCATCTTTTTCACGGTTCCTTCAAAGATTCTTCCAGTGCTCATTTTTTTAATAATGTCTGATGTACCTCCAATATTCCATGTCCACCTATTTTCCTTGATAAGTAAATTTTGTTAATGTCGCTGAAGAGCGTGATTCATGTCATTATTTTTCTGCAGTTTCATTAACTTGTTTATTTTGCTTCCCATTAAGTATTAATATATACAGAAACTTTTTAAATTCTTTATCTAATTTAATATGTTTCATTATGCTTTCATGACTTTAAGTGGATTGTTGTTTTGTTTGTCTGGGTTTTTTTGGCTTATGCTTCTTTCATTCGATATTCAGTTGTTTTTGTAAAACAAGAAACTTCTTTTATAATATTGGCATCAATTGTCACCAAAGTAGTTTCTCATTTTGTTGGTGCCATGTGATCCCTACTAGATTGACAAGCCCTTTGTGTTATTGCACATGAGCATGGCTGAAATAGCTATGTAATTCTAGTTCCATATATTGCAACTTTCCAGGCCAGAAGGCATTTCTCTTGCTACTGGGAAAGAATGTTCGACTTTTGTAAGTAAATCTCTTTCTCTGGATTTGATTTTGGAATTTCATGTCCTAGTGAATTGGCTCCCTTCAGACACTGTCCCTGCCTCACTCCTATGAGGATTACCCTTACTTTTATCTCTTCTCTTTTGACCTTATCATCAAGGGTAATCCTACAGAGGCTCATGATCCTTCCAACGTTGCTCTCAGGCATTTGTAATTATTAAATTCCTTCATCAAGCAGAGGCAATCTCTGGAAAGGATATTTTACATTATTGATAAAACTTATCTGAATCTCCTATTGGACAACAAATGTTCCTGTTATTCAATTCCAGTTTTACTTCCAAAATGCAATTTTCCTATAGTTTTACTTAAGGTTCGTATATTGCAATTATTTTATGCTAAGTAATATTTATTTGAATATCACTTGTCTTTCAGGACTCCTTCAAATAAATATTTCTTTTTGTAATTAGCAAACATTTTTCATGAGAGTGGAAAATACTTTGAAGGGTCCAAAACGGTTTTTCCAGTTTTTGAATTTAAAAAATTAGAATTTAGGGTCAAAGTGACATTTTTAGTGGCTTTTAAAATAAAGCAGTTACAAATAAAAACTGACAAAAAGTATCCTTTCATCTTAACACAGTTTTACTTGGGATATTTATTTGAAGCTAAAGTCCAAAAAATTAGCATACTAAAGAACAAATACACAGTAGTTTTATACTTAGAATTGTGCCATTTTAAAAATAGGGGTTTTTTTGGTCATCAAGTTGAAACACTGAGGTTCTTTGGGTTAAGTGGATTAACTTGCTGACATCACTGCTACCTAACAGAGGTCCAGTTGAGAGCTTCTTTCATGTACTCATTAATGAGCCCAATGAAGTGGTACCTATTTATCTACTCACATTTGCATCTTTTTGAAGTTGCTAGATCTGCAGGAGCTGGAGCAAATAATGGGAGCTCACTCCACCACAACAATATCATTCAAGTCTCAAACAGGGGCTTGCAGATTGTTAACCCAGCATTCTAACCGTGGGAATCATTGTGCTTCCCAGGGTTTTCTTATGTGTAGATTAAATATTTGATTTGATGTATAGCTTGCAATATTGATGTGACATATTTTGTACCCTTCATAGGTTTTTGTATTTCTTTTGATCTATTAACCTAGTACTTTTTAGTGTAGTGGTTGTGGTGTAGAAACCAAAAAACTATGAGTCCCGTGTTAATCATGAAAGCTGGCTGGCTGACTTTTGGCCAGCCACTCTTTCTCAGGCCAATCCATCTCACAGTGTTGTTATGAGGAAAGTAGAATGAGGAAGGAATGTTATATATGATTGCTGCCTTGAGTTAAGACAGGAAAAATTAATAAATACAGACACACTTTTAGCTTAATGTTCAGAAGGGACATTTGAACCTTGAGTAGAAAACTGATAGGAAATATTTCACAATATCAGGTTTTTTATGCTATATTGGAATATATTAGTTTTACAATATCTCAGTATTTTTGTTTATTCACCTGTATTTCATTATAAGTACTTTATTTTTCTATTTGTCATGTGATTTATTTCATGTTTTTTTCTTATTTATTTTTCAAAATACATGATATACAGAACAAATTGATCATTTGGCATGAGCTACTAACTTCCTGTCTCTTTCTTCTTTTTATATCAATTGCAGTTAATAAAACAATTATACATACACAAACATTACTCTCTGTGTGTGTGTGTGTGTGTGTGTATTACTGTAAAAGTAATACTGTAAGTAAGAGATTTACTGTAAGTAAGAGATTTACTGTAAGTAAGAGATTTGTGGAAAACACTAAGACATTCATAAACATGAACAAATCAGTATTTCATGGAATGCACGAGAAAATAATTATATTTCTATATTTGTGCTAAGGCAAATGGATGTAAATGGTATAAGAAGTGCTGAGAATGAAACGGTGGTGTGACACAACTTTTCTATACTAGTGAACTGATTCATACAAATAGACATATCAGTCTTTGGTCACTGTTTAATTCATGCAAATAATATTAAACTGAGGGTGTTTTATTCTGCAGGGAAAAACTGTTCAAGGATAGTCATCTTAAAATCTTCTAACTCCTAGGCTATTTTTTCCAAAGGGCATGAGCCTTAGATAAAAGTGGATAAAACTAGAAAATGTGGAAATGTAACTAATTAGTTATAATGATTGCTAAAGGAAAATATCTGATCCCTATTTTGCAGCTCATTGTTTGTATGTTTCAATTTTATATTTTGGAGTGAAATTTTCCTCAACCTGAACATAGTATCAGTTGGCCTCTTTAGTACCTTGACAAATATAGTCTAAGTGTATGTTGGCTCAACTTCATCTCTAGATGTTTTCAGACATTAAACAGTCTTGTATATAGTTCATTAACAATAGGTCATATATCTTCAAAGATTCCTGCAGTGTGTTAACCCTGTAAAGTAGATAACAGGGCATAAAAGGAATTTAAAGCATCAGGTAGGATTACAGATTGAAATTTTAACTGAAAGATTTAAAAGAATAATGTCTTCAGTTACAGTCAGTGTTTTCATATACATAGAATTTTAAAGGATTGTAAAATTATATTGTTAAATCAAATTAGAAATGCTTGAATATTATTAAACAAGCTTTGATATAAATCTTAACAATTTTAAAAAAGAAAATGTAGGCTGCCTGCATCTCAAATTATGTGATAACTAGGAAAGAGAATGAAACGAATAGTCCCTTTTTTATGGATGTAACATATAACTTTTAATAATATAATAGAATTACAGGAGTACTTGTTTCATATTTTACATATTTATATAGATCGTGTTGAAATTGACACTGGTATAGAAAAAAGAGTTTAGAAACTATCTTTAATGTACTTTTCATTTTCACTGACAATAGCTTGATTTTTGAAAGAAGTTTTTTTCCTTGACAGACTAACTACTACAGGTAGTCCTCAACGTACAACCACAATTGAGCTCAAAATTTCTATTGCTAATGAGACATTTGTTAAGTGAGTTTTGTCCCATTTTATGACTTTTCTTGTTTATTAAGTGAATCACTGCAGCTATTAACTTAGTAAGAATGTTTTTAAGTGAATCCGGCTTGTCAGAAAGTCGCAAAAGATTATCACATGACCGCAGGACACTGCAACATCATAAATATGAGCCAGTTTCCCAGCATCTGAATTTTGATCATATGACCATGGTCGTTAAGTGTGAAAAACGGTCATAAATCACTTTTCTCAGTGCCGTTGTAACTTTAGCAATAGCAATAGCACTTAGACTTATATACCGCTTCATAATGCTTTACAGCTCTCTCTAAGCAGTTTACAGAATCAGCATATTGCCCCCAACATATTTACCCACCTCGGAAGGATGGAAGGCTGAGTCAACCTTGAACTGTCAATAAACAAACTATTGTAAGTTGAGGACTTTATTTTATAAAGACTTACATATAATCAATCAAACTGTTTTAAGGTAACTGTTTTCCAGTTGTCTTTATACAACAATATAGTTTTCCATTATTAAACCTTTTAAAGATGTTTATATTTCTGTTGACACTTTTTTTTTACATTTTAGTGCTGTTTCTTCTCTCTTTCAGCCTCTTTACATTATTCATAATTGTTGTGGCTACTTTTCAAAAAGTATCTTAACAAATTGTAAAAGTAAAACCAGAACAGGAGGAAGCATCTTAATTTTAAGCATCGGTCAACAGGCTATTTCAATAGTTTATTACAAAAAATAGGTGTAAGAAGTCTTAAAATGACATGAAAAGCTGTTGCCATGCTTCAGGTAAAGACACTAATTTATTCCTTGTATCTCACATTCCTGTTCAAACATAAACACCCTGTCTACCTTATCAGTAAACCAGGTTGGCAATTATTCACCTCTAGATCAAATATCAGGAAGAACTTCAAAGCAAGGATGAATTCTAAAGGTCTTCTGCAACTATTATAGTAGCAGTTTCCTCATTCCACAGGCTCTTTAGATAGGAATGAAATGGAAGCAATGCAAAAGCTTTTCTCTTTCTTAAACTTAAATAGTAGCTAAATGTTGTGGATTTCACTTTCTTTAGAAACAAATATATGAAGCTCTGATCTGTACTGAAACGACTTCAGGTTGAAAAACATTAAATCATTTCCCACCAGGTGTTTCATTACTTGATCTTTTTTCACGCCAACAGAGGTTTCATCTTGTTATTACACAGTATAGGATTCTTATTTTGTTAACCTTAAGTCACTGAATAAATATTTTAAATAAAAGATGAAGAAACTCAACACTATTTGTAAAACTTGTATGGCAGGTAACAGTCTTAACTGAAAACTTCCTTATATTGTAGTTGTTGGAAAAGATAAGATTCAAACAAATCCTGAGTGAAGTTATTACTTCTAGATGATAGTTATTTAAAAGAATTCAAAGATTTGAACAAAACCATAACTTCCAGATAATTGTTGTTTAATAAAATCCAGTTCTTCAGTCCCAAAAGTACACGTATAAATCCTAGTCTCCCATTTTATTTTTTTGCACTCTATGCATTTAGAAATAGACAGCTGTCGAAGTCCTGTGCAGTGGGAGACTTGCAAAGAATTAGGTATTGGAATGGCAGAAACAACAACCCTGCAAAGTGGTTGACTGTCTCCCCTCTCATTCTTCCAATCCAAGTCATAGGACCAAATTGTTGTGGCCAAAACCTGGTTTACCTAAAACAATGATGGTGAACCTTTTTTGGCTCGGGTGCCAAAAGGGTGCGCGAGTGCGAGATAGAACGTGTGCATATGCCCACACTCATAATGCAATGCACTCCCCCCCCCCACGCATGCACACAACACCTGTGCTGCCCCCTGTGCATGCACACAACTCCTCACGCTGCCCGGTGCATGCACACAACTCCCCGCGCTGTCCCCCGCACATGCACACAACTCCCCACGCTGTCCCCCGTGCATACACACAACTCCCCATGCTGCCCCCCGTGCAGGCGCACAGTCCTCACTGAAGCCTCCAGACTTCCGGCAGGACCGTTAGGCTCTTTTCCGCCATCCCCAGGGTTCAGGAGGCTTTCCTGAAGCCAGGGGAGAACGAAAATGACCAAAAAGAAGCCCAAAAATCAGTTGGCCAGCGCTGGAACTGACATAGGGCGACACCTCGCGTGCCCTCAGATATGGCTCTGGGTGCCACCTGTGGCACACATGCCATAGGTTCGCCATCACTGACCTAAAATAACCAAGTCACTTTAAAGATACAACATGCATTTATTAGGCATGCAAACAATACAGTGTACACTGTTTTCCCAGCAAAGCATTGACAGCTGGCTGGGCAGCCCTGTTCAAAGAAGTACTTATTACAGGTAGTCCTTGACTTACAACAGTTCATTTAGAAAAGTTACAACAGCCCTGAAAAATGTGACTTACGACCGTTTTTCATAGTTACGATCTTTGCAGCTTCCCCATGATCATGTAATCAAAATTCTGATGCTTCACAACTGGTTCATATTTAGGACTGTTGCTGTGTCCCAGGGTCATGTGATTACCTTTTGTGACCTTATGATAAGCAAAGTCAAAGGGGAAACCAGATTCACTTTAGCATCCATGTTACTATCTTATCAACTGTAGTGATTCACTTAACAACTGTTTCAAGAAAGGCTGTAAAATGGGGCAAAACTTACAGTAAATGTCTTATTTGACAACAGAAATTTAGGACTCAATTGTCATAAGTCAAAGACTACCTGTATATCTTTGAATTCCTACTTTTCAATGACAAGTGAAGGAAAAAGACAGACACAGTGTAAATTATAGAATGATGTTGGAAAGTTTTTGATAAATACATCTGGATGACTTTCTTGTTATTTATCCCTTTCTACTAGATTGGCATGTCAGTTGTCCTCTTCTTTAAATATATTCAGTAAACATAAACTATTTGGTTTATAGGGCGACAAGTTCCTGACTGATTCTTCTCCTTGTTTCCGCTCACGCCAATTTTGTTTGCTGTGAATGTTTTATTACAAATAGCTGATTGGGTAATGAAGCATTTGGAACAAACAACCAAGCTTACCAAACACCAAGGATTAGAAGTGTATGCCCGAAACAAACTTCACAAATTTGAATCCTATTTAGAATTGCACTCTGGAAAAATGAAACGCCCTGGGCAAATTGTTGTGTGATATGCTAGTGGTACTAAACTACTACTCTTATCATATATTACTAAAATACCTTATGGGACTCAGTACTTAGAAAATGATGATCACTACTATGAGCGTTACTTTCCTTAGTTTCTGTCTTTAGCATTGTTAGTCAGGCCTATTGTTGTTGTTTTCTCAATATCAAAAATAGCAATATATTAAAATAATATATTCACTAAGGCCATGTCAGTCACTTTTCAAATGAAAATGTTTTTTACATTAAATCTTGACTAATTTTATTCAAAATGTTTTAATGCTGTTTCTCTGTCTGCTGCCATTTGTGAATGACAATTGCCTGTAGTCAGTAAAGGTGTAAATTTCGAACCCCAGGTTAACATAAGGCTGGTTGGCACACAGAGACTTCTAAAACTTGTTAAGACATATTTTAATGAAAGAATAAAAAAACTGAATATATGGTAGAGAGTATAATTTTAATAGACGGAAATGAAGCTGTTCAAATTTAATGTTGGTTCTAGACCCGTGGTGGCGAACCTATTACATGCGTGCCACCGGTGGCACTCAGAGCCCGATCTTTGGGCACACCAGCCGTCACCCCAGCCCAGCTCCACCGCGCATGTGTGCGTGCCTCCCACCAGCCAGCTGGTACTTCGGGTGCTTGTTAGGAAGATAATTAATTACCTTCCCAAAAATAAAGAAGTGATGGATCGGTACGAGCCAGTACATGGTAAATATATTAAAAGAAAAAAATAAGGCTAGAAATATATCTTAGAAAACTCATTTATTACAAAAATAAGAAAACGCATATTCACGTCCTAGCCTCTACATTTTTTCACACAGGAGAAGAGAAGAATAGGAGGGGCAAAAGTACAGGCATGCGCACACAGAGCAATAAATCATGAGGCATAAATGCTTCAGCATAGGAATTCAGTGACGTGGTGTCTGGTCGGCTGACAAGCTAAAATGAACACTGTGACAGTGCTGCGCAAGCGCGGGAAGTGGGGTACATGTGCACGGCGGCGCGTGCATTGCATTTGGGGCCTTCCATGGTGCCCCCACACCCCGTTTTGGCTTCCATGCTGGTGCAGGAGGCCTTTCAAGCCCAAACAGGGGGCAGGGGGCAGGGGGCATGCTGTTTTGTGCCTGGAAGGCCTCCTGCACTAACATGGAAGCCAAAAATGGGCGATGGGGGGTGGGCCACATGCGGCGAGCGGTGTCACATGCGCATGCGAGGGGAATGTGGGGGGGTCACGAGCGCATGCACGGGGGTCGTGTGTGCATGCACGGGGCGGGGCGCACGTGTTAGGTCATGCGCGCATTGCATTATAGGTGCGGGTGTGCCGTTGTGTGTGCACACGTGCTTTGCGCACGCAACGACAAAAAGGTTAGCCATCACTGATCTAGGTTTTTGAAGGACTTGCAAGAGATAGGAGAAGTCGCCTTCTCTGCTACCTCTATCTCTCACCCGCCAGTATTTTGGGAAGAAGACTTAAACGGGTCTCATGCTATGCTGTAAGCCATGGTTTGATTAACGTTGGCTTCTGGAATACATCCTTATTAATTTGGAGTAGCAGACCTCCACGATCCCTTCCAACCCCATGGTTTTATGACTAGATGGTGCATTTTGTCATGCCTTGCCACCTTGAATGGCTGGGTTGGTTTGCAGATCCTCTCTCGAAAACCCAAATATTGACTTAGTGTGATGTGTAAACCGGCTATGGTTGGTTTGAAGCATGACTTGTCGAAGAGTCCCCCGTGGCTGGAATCCTCATATTATGCTAAGCCATAATTATGGTTTACAGTCCGTGATGGTTGGCTGGCTTCAGAAATAGAGGGCTGTGTCTGCTTCAGAGTGAACCTCTCATCTTTTTAACTGATCTTGAATGATTCAGTCATTCCTGTAAGTTGTGGGAAGTTCATTCTTCCGCACACATGAATTTGGTTAGGCATAAAGAGGTCCTCTACTAGTCTCCTCCATCCTGAGTTGGGGAGGTTTTCTCCTTAAGGTAGAACTATGGATGTTTGGGGATGCGGTGGCTTAGTGGCTAAGACGTTGACCTTGTTGATCAGAAGATCGGCAGTTCGAATCCCTACCACCGCGTGATGGAGTGAGCTCCCATTACTTGTCCCAGCTTCTGCCAAGCTAGCAGTTTGAAATCACGTAAAAAATGCAAGTAGAAAAGTAGAGACCACCTTTGGTGGGAAGGTAACAGAGTTCCATGCACCTTCAGCATTTAGTCATGCTGGCCACAGGACCACGGAGACGTCTTCGGACAGTGCTGGCTCTTTGGCTTTGAAACGGAGATGAGCACCACCCTCTAGAGTTGGGAACGACTAATACGTATGTGTGAGGGGAACCTTTATGGATGTTAGCATCCTTAGAGAGCAGGATTGTTGGCTTTGCTGGAAGAAGATGATGGAAATTGCACCTGAAGCATATCTACAGCTCATAAGACTGAGAAAGGCTGCTGTTGTTTATCCAGTTACATATGAAGCTACTGGAGCTCCCTGGCTGGAAGCCTCAATTATATCATACACAGGTAGTCCTTAACTGACAGCCATTCATTCAATGACTGTTCCAAGTTACAATGGCACTGAAAAAAAGTGATTGATATGGTGGCTCAGTGGCTAAGACGCTGAGCTTGTCGATCAGAAGGTCGG
>JANHGD010391170.1:0-10099 GCA_027560375.1 Imantodes cenchoa
CAGAGAAATTTTAAAGCTTTAGTTTTGTTTTCTTTGCTTAAAGGTTCTCCTGGAGCCAGGAGTGATTCAGGATGTGCTTGCTGCAGGTAGCCATCTCCAGCTGCTGGAAATGCTGAGTTTATGTTCACACTATCTTATCCAGGTAAGGATAATGAAATGGATATTTTTCTTTGTTTTCCTGAGTTCAATTCAAATGTTATATAGGGATGATTTTCAAAGTACTTATAAACTCAACATGGTAATTACCAGGAATTAGCATGGATTTATCAAAAACAAGCATTGCCAGACAAAGATTCAATAGATCATAGCAATAGCACTTAGATTATATACCGCTTCATAGTGCTTTACAGCCCTCTCTAAGCTGTTTACAGAGACAGCCTATTCCCCCAACAGTTTGGGCCCTTATTTTACCGATCTTGGAAGGATGGAAGGCTGAGTTAACCTTGAGCCTGGGAAGATTTGAATGGCAAATTGCAGTCAGCAGAAGTAGTCTGCAGTACTGCATTGTAACCACTGCACCACTGCGGCTGTTACTATTGAGTAAGGTATAACTTTAATAATATATTTAATAGATTATGAGTAATATATATCTTTACCTCAGTAAGCCATTTGATAAAGTTGTGATTGGCAACAATTAAGTATGGGCTTGGTGGCATGACAGTGAAGATACACTGCCTTGAAAATGGTGCTTAAAAACTGCTCATTCAAACCTCAGATAAGGTTCCACAAGATTTAATCCTTTGCTTGTATTATTTAGTCTTTTTACGTACATAAGTGATTGGAATTAATACTTACCAAATCTAAATATGGAAGACAGTAGTTAATACACTAGAAGGCAGAATTAAATTCAATTACCTTAGAAGACCACAATAAAATTCAAATCAGTCTTAATAGCTTAAAGAAAGAGGCTGATGAACAACATGAAATTTAAAAATTTATTTATTCTTAATTAAAGATATTTTCTATAATAAATACTGATTTTCATTAGCCCTACAACCTGAAATGAAAAGCAGTCACAATTAAATTCTTTTTGTTAAGTTACAGTGGTGGTGATTCTGCCTTACCTAATTCATTTGTAAAAAATTTCATTATTAGCATTTTGGTACTATTTCCTGCTCCATCCAGAGATCCAATAAATTGAAAAAAGAGCCTCACTGGGAATTTTTTCAACTATTGAACTTCTCGTAATGTTTTGATTTTTTGCCTTAGTATTAAACTGGAATAGGTTTCATAAAACTTAAATAAATTGTTCCATATCTTCACATAAGTGATATAGGACATATTTCTTTGTTATGACATCTTTTTAGGCAATTATAGAAGGGTTATCCTAATTCATCCATCACCACTATCAATTGTATTTGCAAGGCTAAACATTCCCAGAACTTTTAATTTCTTTTATAGGATTTATTTTCAAGTCTTCTAATCATACACATTGTTCCACCCGGACTAAATCCTCTTTGAAGAGTGGTGGTGTCAGGTGGACAAAATACTTAATGTGTAGTCAGACAACTGAAAAATAAAACAAGTTCAATACTATTTGGAAATCAATTGGTGTATTTTACATCCATAATACCTTGTTGACTTAATGTCAGTTAATAATCAATTACTTTTCTAAGATCTTTTTCACAAGCATAATTGCCTAGTTGAGTATCATCTTTTTCTTTAAAAAATAACTTTTTTATTGTTTTTCTCCACAATACATCCATACTTGGTTGTTTGCTTGCAAATCTTTTCTTATCAGACTAGATAACATCTTCAACACTGAAATATTACATGGTTTGGTAAGGAAAAATCTGCAAGCAAACAGCCAAGCTTGGAGAACGTCAGGAACTTCACTGTTTAACCCTGAGCTACAACACTTTATTTATTTAGTTCCAGGCTGCATTAACAGAGGGATAGAATCAAGAACACGCGAAGTGTTAGTACCACTTTACAATGCCTTGGTAAGGCCACACTTGCAATACTGCATTCAGTTTTGTTCGCCACGATGTAAAAAGGATGTTGAGACTCTAGAAAGAGTGCAGAGAAGAGCAACAAAGATGATTAGGGGACTAAAAGCTAAAACATATGAAGAACGGTTGCAGGAACTGGGTATGTCTAGTTTAATGAAAAGAAGGACCAGGGGAGACATGATAGCAGTTTTCCAATATCTCAGGGGCTGCCACAAAGAAGAGGGAGTCAAACTATTCTCCAAAGCTCTTGAGGGTAGAACAAGAAGCAATGGGTGTCAACTAATCAAGGAGAGAAGCAACTTAGAACTAAGGAGAAATTTGCTGACAGTTAGAACAATTAATCAGTGGAAGAGCTTGCCTCCAGCAGCTCCTCCCTTTTTGGTTCGTAGTTATATGATTCGCGCTACCTTTATCCTCTGTACTCCCTCTCAATCTCTTCCACTCACAGGCAGCAGCTCCTCCCACCAGCCTCTGGGAAGTTAAAATGTAATGGGGCATCATGATTGGTTAGAGATGTGTTGGTCCTAGTGGGAAATAAGCTTCATCTTGTACTGATTGGGGAAAGTGTCCCCCTGAAAGGGCAGGTCTATGGTCTATAATGGTTTCAAGCAGCCTAAACTGACCAGAAATTATCCATGTCTCTCTTTCACTCTATTGGGAAAGCACAGTAGAACTTCTGCTCCTCTAAACAAGGTCCAATGATTTCAGTAGACTGCCTATCTTTCCATGGATGGTTAGTCCTGACATATTTTCCTTGGCATTCCTTGTTTTTCTCCTTAGTCTCTGCCTCAGTCCAAATGTGTGGAAAAATGTCATCCTGGATTTGTCAAGCAGGCTCGAGAAGGAGAGCCAGTTTGCTGCTACAACTGCGTTCCTTGTCCGGAAGGGACCATCTCCACTCAGGAAGGTGGGTTACACTACAGAAAAAGATTGGTTTGTGAAACGTGATGTATTCTAGAGCAGTAGTCCCCAACCCCTGGGCCACGGACCGGTACCAGTCCGTGGATCAATTGGTACCGGGCCGCACAAGAATTAGTCCCATATTTACCAAATGACTCCCGTGTCCTGTACACATTTCACGCGTTCCTTCCAACTTCTTTAAAGCAGGAATGGCGACCCTGATGCACATCCTGCCAATCCCAGCAACTGCCCAAAACCGTCGAGCATTTTGTGCCGCCCCCCCCTCCCGCAATCACAATTGCTTCACAAACTGGCAAAAATCCTCTCCCCCATTCTCTCCTGCCTCTCTCTCCTGTCCTTCAAAAACCGTTTGAGGTAAGCACCAATGAGAAATTTCGCTGCGATGACCTCAAGCCAATGAGGTAAAAGTGACAAATCAGTCATCAGGCGGTTTTGGGGCAGCAGGCCCAATTGGGATGATCTGCCACTCCTGTGCAGAGGGAGGCGGCAACAGCGAGGGCAACCAAGAGAGAGACCAAGCCAGCAGGAGAGGCCGAGCGAGTCAGCTTGTAGTTCTTTCAATATCCGGGATGCCCTACAAGCTGAAAAAAGAGAAGGGGAGGAGAGCAAACGGGGAGGCTGGGAGGATGCTCTGCTAGTAAGACGGAAATGCCATAGTGCAAAAAACATGCCCAGGCCTGGCAAAGACCGAGTGCGGGGCCTCCGTCGGGAGAGGAGCCTCCCCACCCAAGCGTCTCAAGCCGCAGACCGGCAGGGCGGGTACGGGGGCTGCTGCAACTGGCTTATGGGCGCTGCTCTCGCAGGAATCTCCAAAGAGGAAAGGCGGGTCGAAGTTGTGCATTTCAGTGGCCTGGTCGTAAATAAAAGGACTATGGGTGTACCTGCATCGCAGAATGGAAAAAGCTGGTGCTCATACAATTACAGCTCAGGATTAAGCTGTTCAAAAGCAGCAGGCGGGGGGGAGACAACTGCACAATGCATAAACAATTGCGGAGGTGGGGAAGAGGCACACCAACATGCAGAAGCCTTATCTGACAGTTCAACACACACACACACTGGGCCGCAGTAAAATTGTCAAGCGTTGACACGTCCATGCTGTTAAAAAGGTTGGGGACCACTGTTCTAGAGCATTTTAATGAAAGTCAATGATAAAAAAACATTGAAACTCAATTGTTTTCTTCTTTATTTTCAAATGGCACAATTTCTTAACTGAGAAAAAGAATACCAACCCACTCACCCCCCGCTCAAAGTAGGAACTGGCTCAAGATAGTAGAGTGTGGCAGACCAGCCAAGCTTTACCTCTGCCAGAGGGGATAAAATATCTTCTGTTTTTTAGTTTGGATGTTTCCTTCCATATTTGCCTTTCTAGGAACATCTGAGCTCTTTGAAACATCAGGAATTGTTTTAGATCTACCTCCTGGAAGGATTGTTGCAATGCTTCCTACATAGGCCTCCCCTTCTGGATCACTAAGAATATATTTCTGCTCCACAATGAGATGGCATAGACATTTGCACCTCAATACACCAGTATCACAATTGCTTCCAGTATATATTCCATGCAGGACCAGTTTTCTTTGGTAGATTCCACAAGGTAGGCATCCTTTGAGTCCAATACATTAAGAAATGCCATCTGGCAGGACCCAGAAAATGTACTTAGAAAGATTAAATGATACATTATTTACCTCTAAGAAAGTAGGTTCATTTGAAGATTCTGCAGATAACATGGGAAATCAATGAAGTCCTACAGAAATGTTAAGAAATATATCTGTTAGAAAAGTTAACCAATTAAGTGCAACAGGAGTCCAGAAGAACAATAAAAGAGGTATTTATTAAAGAACTATGTTCTTAACATTCTTGCAAGAATGGACCCCACATGATTGGAAAGTCTCTAGATCACAAGAGGTAAAATTTCAAATACAAATGCCACATATTTATACATAACATCTCTATACTACTCCTACTCCTACTCCTTCATGACACTCCTTCAGTCACCTGCTCCTTACACAATAGTTTTATATAATGTTTTTGGCAGACATTTACAATATCTGGCACTCGTTTCCAACTTTGAGAGACCCTAAAACATTAATCACTTACATAAAACTGATTTCCCAATTTTATGTCTGTATCAGGTCAGCTTGCCCCCTATGCCCACATACTGACCATATAAACATCCTCTTCTAGAGACAGACATATCCTATTTATTAAGACTAACTGAAGATTATCACGCTAAAGAACATTTTTGATTATATAGTCATAACATGATTTTGCAACAGCCCTTCTTCCAGATTCTTCTCTTACAAGGTCGCTATGCACAGTATCATAGAAAATGCTCCTGGTATCATCTGATGTCCAGAGAATATGTTTTTTCAAAGGTAAAAGTACATAATTTTAAAGAAATATTGCTTTTTGTTTTTTTCAGATACAGAAAAATGCACCAACTGTCCAGATGATAAATATCCAGATGAGGACCGAATTCAATGTATCCCAAAAGTTATAACCTTCCTGTCTTATAAAGAACATTTGGGTATCATCCTGGTCTCCTTTGTCCTACTCTTGTTCCTAATCACAGGGTTTATTTTAGTCATATTCCTGAAATATCGAGAAACTCCTGTTGTGAAAGCCAACAACCGGGACCTCTCTTACATCCTCCTGGTCTCCCTCCTGCTTTGCTTCTTGTCTTCTTTTCTCTTCATTGGTCAACCAAGGAAAGCCTCCTGCCTTCTACGACAAACAGTGTTCAGCATTGTTTTCTCAGTTGCCATTTCTTCTCTCTTAGCCAAAACCATCATGGTGGTGCTGGCTTTCCTGGCCACAAAACCAGGAAGCCAAGTGAAGAAATGGTTGGGGAAGAGCTTGTCCAACTCCATCATCCTTTCTTGTTCTTCTATCCAACTTATCATCTGCTCCATCTGGCTTGGAGTTTGTCCTCCATTTCCTGACTCCGACTTCCACTCCCAACCTGGAGTAATCATCTTGCAATGCAATGAAGGCTCTGTTGTCATGTTCTACATCACCCTCAGCTACCTGGGTTTTTTGGCTGCCATCTGCTTTATGGTGGCTTTCCTGGCCAGGAATCTGCCAGGGGCCTTCAACGAAGCCAAGCTGATCACTTTCAGCATGTTGGTCTTCTGCAGTGTGTGGGTGACTTTTGTGCCCACCTACCTGAGCACCAAAGGAAAATACATGGTAGCTGTGCAGGTCTTCTCCATCTTGACCTCCAATACTGGGCTTCTGGGCTGCATCTTCATCCCCAAGTGCTATATTATCATTCTGAGGCCAGACTTGAATACAAAAGAGCAGCTTACGACCAGAAGAATTGTAGAAATCTGAGACAGGGGAATATCACCTCTCAACATATTCCAGTAGGCTATACATAGAAAATAATCCAAAATGTTCTCCATACACGAGCTGGCCAATTATTTTGCTTGAAATAATTAAAGGGAACCTAGAAGATATTTTCCTCTTCCATATCTGTAAAATTGCAAGATGGCCACTGGGTTCTTTGGATCAATCAAGGTAGTATCTGCCCTGTGCCCCTAGACTACCTAATCCTAAAATTTTAACCCCAGGTTTTTGAAACATCACCTTTACCATATTTTTCGGAGTATAAGATGCACTGGAGTATAAGACACACCTTAGCTTTTGGGGAGGAAAATAGGGGAAAAAATTCTCCCTACCAGGTATTCATCTGGCTAGTCCTTAGTCTGATCAGTTTCAGCACATTCATTTGCTGGTTTTGAGTATGCATGCTTGCTTTTTATCCACTGGTTGGAGATAAAAAAGTTTCTAAAGCACTTCTCTCGCTCTCTTCAGAGAAAAAAACAATAAGAAAAGCAGGCAAAGGGAAGATCGCTTTGCTAGCAAAGTACAGAAGATCGCTTCACTGTTAGCACCTCGTTAGGGCTGAAAAAAGGCTCAGCTGATTGTCGGAAGGAGCAGCAATGAAAAAAGCAGGCAAAGGGAAGATTGCTTTCTAGCAAAGCATGGAAGATCGCATCAGCACCTCATTAGGGCTGGAAAAAGCTTAGTAAAAACCACATTTGGAGTATAAGACGCACCCAAATTTTCAGGCTCTTTTGGGGGGAAAGGTGCGTCTTATACTCCAAAAATATGGTATATAATGGGAATTTTTTAGCTAAGCCAGAAATAATTTTTTGAAACAGTAAAACTCAAATGCAGCATCAGCAACTTGAGGAGAGTAGAGAGACACCTCCCAACCAAACTACAAGTAGAATATTCTGGATTATCCAGCTGACCTACTAAATTATTATGTAGGAGCTAAGCAAGAGAGGAATTAAAATACAGTGTCATAAGATTTCTAGAAAATGATTCCTAATGAATGGGATGGTTGAACATCCCATGGATGTGGTTTATGGGAGGAGAGGTGAGATTGAAGATTAAACCCGGTCAGATGTTGCAATAATTCACATATCTCCATGTTCTAATTGTGGACACTTCAGAGGTATCTGGGTGGTCACTGGGAGAAGAAGATGGATCTTGGTCTAATCCAGAAGACATATTCTTAGCTTCTTAAAATGGAAGTCTGCAAGAGATCCTATTTACAAAAAGAAGTCCTCCTGAAAACATCCCATTTATTCAGAAATTTGGCAGAAATATGTGTGGTTGGCTATACGTCTCTTCTTGTCTTTATCACTGCTAGCATTCAAGAGGTCCTCAATCTTCCTAATTTGCTTCTTGTATCTGGATAAATGTGTAGCATTTAAGGTCCATGCCCCAGTTCTGTACCTGTGATTAATGTTTGGGACAAGATTCTTCCTACTTACCCATAATGTATGAGAAGTAGGCTACAGAATATTATGCTAATATAATAAGTCCATTGTTGTAGTACCTTTGTGTGTTGTTCTGTGACACTGTTCACCCTTCTTTATCAGGTTTTTTTGTGGATCCTTCCTTCAAAGCTGGTACTAGGCTTCATAGCACGAGGCTCATAACAAGTTCCGTAAGCAGCTGCATCTTCTAGTTCTGATGGCTGATGTCACAATGGCTTAGCTTTTCTTTCATAGTGCTTTTGTAGTTCATGTATGGTTGACCTTGAAATCTTTTTTCAAACTCCTGGATACTATAGAGCAACTGGCAAATAATATGGCAGTTATCCATTCTGATCATTCCTTCTCCTCTCACCTGAATACAAAATACAGAATAACAGAGTTGGAAGTGACCTTGTAGGTCATTTAGTGCAACCCCTTATTCAAGCAGGAGACCCTATACCAGGGGTCTGCAACCTTAAACACTGAAAGAGCCATTTGGACCCATTTCCTGCAGAAAACACTGGGAGCCACAAAACCTGGGTGGGCGTGGCCAACTCGACGTCACTCACTCCCACGCAGACACATGACCCCCCCCCCAAGCCATGCCTACCCAGCCGGTCATTAGGGCAGACAACTAGTTGTTTAAAAACACCGGGAGCCACAAAACCCTTTGACCCCCCTCCCTCTCTCCCTCTCCCTGTATCTCTCGGTCTATCTCTCTCACTCTCCCCACCACTCTCTCCCTGTGTGTGTGTGTGTGTGTGTGTGTGTGTGTGTATCCCGCTCATCTCCTGCTGTTGCCCTTACTTTCTTAGGCTAGGCAAGGAGTGACTGGGAGGGGAGGGTGAGGGACAGGGCCAATCAGTGATGGGATCACCCAAAAGGGAGCCACAGCAGAGGACCCAAAGAGCCGCATGCAGCTCCGGAGCCGCCGGTCGCAGACCCCTGGTCTAGGAAGAGTAATTTTTCTTCTAGAAAAAGTAAAAAAATATATGTGAGTTTCATGTTATTAAAGATTTGCTGCTGGCTTCTCCAGTGCTTTCTTTCACTTTTCCATCTGCCTCTTCTGGGTCAGGTGAATAAAACCAATTTCACACACTATGTCAAGCAATTCAAACAGAAGTACTTCAGTTAATAAATTTAAACAGCCTGCTTACTCCAAATAACTTCACTGAATTCAGGAAAAGTTTTTCCCAAATAGAAGTGCACCTTTAAAAAAAATAGTAATGTTGTAGTTTTACAGATTAACAGAGTTGGAAGGGACCTTACAGGTCATCTAGCCCAACCCCCTGTCCAAGCAGGAGAGCCTACATCTGCTTCTACCTAGGATTGAATTAACAACCTCTTGATTGTGAGGCAAGAGTCTATATCTAGGCCACAGCAGCTGGGTAAGAAAGCATCTTAGAAATGTATTTTGATCTGTCTTCCAAGATACAGTCACAGGATTTTAGAAATTAGAACATTTACGCTGCAAATGTTTGTCTAATAATTCAATTAGGATATAATCAAGATGATTGTCTATGATGCCTTGAATGTTTTTCAAGTATTACTGGCAAATTTGAGATGCTATGATATAGTTTTTAGATCTATTGAAATTTAATGATGGCCAGGCTGGCTGAGAATTAGGGGAATTGAAGACTAGTATATCTGAGGCTTTGCTATATTTCATTTAGTTTGACTTTAATTCACTACCTGTTTAAGTTACAAGTTGACAGCTCTGCCTCTAATTGGAAAGAGCAGCATAATTTTTCAAATATTATGAATATGGGCATGGCGTTAAAATCAAGAGTGTTTTGATTTTGTGTAAAACCCTTTGTGTAATTACAAAGAAAATGAAAGCCTGCTAATTTTCCTTTTGAAAGGGCAGCTTTTGGATGTGGCCTCCTACAGTAATTGGTCAATCGTGCATCTTGAAATGAGCAGTTTTGTTTGCTGCAGATAGCTTGTATTTATTGTGCTGTTTAGAATCTCATTTGATCAGGATTTGACGTGGGATTTGATTGTTTCTATGGATACCAGAAATATCTATAGAATGGTCTCATTTACGAAGTTGTTTAATGGACGGGGTGCTGATTTCACTGGGTAGAGGATAAAAGATTGGAAAATGAATAGTTTCTTCTTATTCTGTGTTTTAAACTCAGCCTTCCCGAAATTGGTGCTTTTTGAGGTATGACAGCATAGATAATCTATTTTAAATAACTGTGTTATAGTTAACAAGGAAAAATGCATAATGGTCATAAAAGCACTGAAATAGAGATGTGAGCATTGATGGACAACCTAAAACATTAATAACAATGATTGTAATAAAGGTCAGATAGGATGGGCTCAGATACTGCACTAAAGAAAATGTAATTTGTTTCAGTTCGGTTGGTGGCTTTGATCCTAAAGTTGCATGAAATCCTGAATTCCCTCAGAACCTCTCCAGCTAATTATTTTGAAGCATAAAATAAGCATAAG
>JANHGD010394201.1:0-10088 GCA_027560375.1 Imantodes cenchoa
ATCAGTGGAACAGCTTGCCTCCAGAAGTTGTGAATGCTCCAACACTGGAAGTTTTTAAGAAGATGTTGGATAACCATCTGTCTGAAGTAGTGTAGGGTTTCCTGCCTAAGCAGGGGGTTAGACTAGAAGACCTCCAAGGTGCCTTCCAACTCTGCTACTGCTTCTGCTGCTGCTGCTGCTGCTGCTGCTGTTGTTGTTGTTATTAGTAGCTGTACAATTTCTTAGCAAAAAAGAAGCATACCAAACAGAATGTCAGGGTTCCAACTGATGCCCTAATAAATTCAGGAGCCTCAAGTCATTTTGCAATTAAAATCCAGTTGTTTATATAGCAGCGCCATGTCGGCATGATCTAAGTGGAGCCAGCTCTGACTTGACTCAGTTTGCACCTCTGACCCAGTTGCCCCCTCCCCCCAAGGTGTGTCATCAGTCACATTCCCCAATGAAGCAATTTCACATGTCGTAGAAGTCACTCTCTCTGGCCATTGTGGGTCTCTGTGGAGATGGCCTTGACATCGGCTGGCTAGGATGTGTTTTGTTTTGACTTAGGTGTGAATTCCTCGGTGCAGCTGTGAGAGCGATTTCCCAGCCCCCTGCCTATGTCAACTCTGGAGCAGGTCAGGAAGGCTTTGCGAGTTGACACAGACCTTCAAGGAAAGGCTGGAAAGAGTTAGGAGGGAGTGGCAGATTGGGGAAGCTTTATTATTTTCAGCAAAAATATCTCCTTTCCTTGTTAGCTTCCACTTTTACCTCTCTAGGAACAATTGAGTTCTTTGAAATGTGAGGATTTTGGGGCCACCCAAATCTTGGGGCCACCTACTGGAATGATTATTGAAATGTCTTCTACATGGGCCTCCCCTTGAGGATAACTAAGGAGGTGTCAATGGTTCACAACGGGGTGGTTTGGACAGTTATGGGCGCACCTCACTACATCCATATCACCAGTGTTCCCAGTATCCATTACAGATTATACGCAGGACTAGCATTCTTGGCCAGCTAAATTAGATTTCATAAGCTTTAAGTAACCTCTGGATCCAGAGGCAGAACTCATAAATTACACCTAGAAACATTAACTGATTTATTATATACCTCTAATAATATAGATTCCCATGGAGGCTAAGCACATTGAACAAATAATTCAGGTTTCAGGACTTCACCCAATTTCATAGAATTTAGGTCTATCATTTTTAGAAAATGATATTCTCCTTATCTTCTTTGTATGGAAATGTTAGGAGATGGACCTTAGCAAATTCTTTTGCTTTGAGGTTTTGCCAAAGAAGGTAATCCTTGAAAGGTCAAAGGACAGAATGCTAAAATATATATTTTTTTGATTTCTCAGAGACAGAAAAATGCACTAACCCAATGAACCCACCCCTGCTCTGAAGGTTGACAGCAGAGAGAGCATGACTGACAGTCGTCTTTGTCTGAGACTCAAAATGACCCATGTGAGCACAGAAGGGTCACACTCTCCCCTCCAAAGCCAAATCCTCCTTCCCAGATACCTCCAGTCATTGCTCGGCTATGCTCATTGCACTGCCAATAGTGACTGAGAAATGGAATGAAAAAGAGGCCACACAGAATTAAGGAGCCCAAATAGACATTTAGACACAGACTGTTGCCTTAAACATATTCCTAAATGGTTCTGGTTTTTTGGCAGCAGGAAAGGACATGGGATCAAGCTCACTACAACACATACATAAGCCCTGCTATCCCTGATCTGTGCCAATATGATATATCCAAATAAAGCTAATCTACCTGCCTTGGAGTTTTGCTTGCTTTGGGTCTATTACTTGGAACCCTGACAACTCCTTTAGCAAAGAAATGCATCTTTTGATTGAAGGCAATGTGAAGCTGTGTCTATCCAAAAAAGCCATGAGACAGAACTGTAGTATGGAACTGGTAGTAACTTGGTGGCCTGGGTCACTGACTCAGATCTGCCATAACCCCGAACCAGCTCTTTCGGTGGCGCCATAGGCACCACCATCTTGTTTTTTGCTTCTGTGCATACGCGTGCACGTACACTGTGCATTAGGAAGTGAACCGGCAGTGAATAAAATCAGAACCCATCCCTACCATGAGACATGGACACTTGCAAGAATCTGATCAATCCTCCTGCAAAAATACAATCAAAGTTCCATCGTTATATTCTGGAATCCAGAAACTCTCATTATTCAGAGCAATGAAGTAAATAGCAATTTGAAAGATGGAAGATGTGTTGGTAAAGAGTAAGAGCTGTCATCTCTATCTCAGCACTCAACCCTCACGTATCCCATATCTTTATCCATGATCTGTATCACTGTTTGCTTGACCTTTATTCCAGATTAATCTCCAAGATATTTTCTTATAATTCACTATGACGTAAATGTATATCTTTCTCAAGACTCAAAGAAGTTGGACCCACTCTGGCTAAGCCTTTCAAAATGCATGTTCTGGAGCTTTTCAGGATTTGTGGTCCTCCCAAAGTCTGCCCCCTTTCTCCTGCTGTCACCCACCTTCCCAAAGCAGAACAAAATTCCTGAAGATCACTTTTCTCCATTATAGTCATCAAAAGTTTGATTTGGGTTCTACTGTTAGGACATTTCAATTTTGAAAAAAGTAGATTTTTTTCCACTGGAGAAAATCCATTATTTGTTTGTAAAGGTGAAACTAAATCACAGAATAAACCAGAAGATGATGGTGGTCGGGGACCAATATGTAAAGAGAAAGAGAAAATACAGCAAAATATCTACATGTTTAGAGATAGATCAATAAATAGGTAAAATTAGGATAGCATAACATTTGGAGATATAAAACGTATAAAACTTGTTCAACTGATCTAGGCAAGTAAACCTAACAAAATCCACCATCTATACAACTTGTCTAATTTGTTTGATACTCTATAGTCCTTGGTTAAATGTGTATGAAGTATCCATCGGGAAATGGAGTTCCCTGAAGTCAATTATCTTTTTGCATCCTGTCTGGCATAATCTACTATTTTAATTGGTTTTAAATATGGGGTTTTTAAATTTTTGCCAAATTATTTAATTCTATTTTTAATTCTATTTTAAATTATTTATTCTATTCAAATGTTTTTTACTGTATGGCTGTTCACCGCCCTGAGTCCTGAGGGAGTAGGGCGGTATATAAATATGACAAATAAATAAATAAATAAATAAATAAATAAATAAATAAATAAATAAATAAATAAATTAATTAATTAATTCGGCTCCACCCCTCGCTTCTCACCGCTCACCGCTCTCTGCTTCCCCAATGTTTTTGTGCCCCTTCCAAATGCAAAGGAGCCCACAGAAGGGTGCCAGGAGCCCCGTACTGGGGCAGGTAAACAGGTAGGCGACGGCAGCCTTCACAAGCCACCATCGCCACCGCCGTCGTCCACCTTCATCCGCCTTCATTGCACGGCTCTGCCCCCATCTCTCGCCACTCGTCGCCGGCTTTGATAACCTCCTTCGCCCTCCGGACGGATAGATACCGGCAAGGGGGGGGCGCCAGGAGCCCAGTACCTGGGCAAATACGAGCCAGCAGCCTCCGTAAGCTGGTATCGCTGCCACCGCTGCCATTATCGCCGCCGCCGCCCGGCTCTGTCGCTCTGTTGCTCACCCTTAGCCAGTTTCCATGCCTCTCCTCGCTGTTCCAAGTGCCTCGAGCCGCCAGAAAGCTGCCGAAGGAACGGCAGCATGTTCATGCATCCATCCCAGGGGTTATAGTTGTTATTTAACCCCTGGGTGGACCCTATAGCCTCCTCTGTTCTTCCCCTAGGCTCGGCGTTCAGAGCAAAGCCTCCATCTTGCGCATGCGCAAAAGTTCTTGTTCATTCTTGTTCATAATTAAAAGTTCTCTTATCACTATCAGATACTTATAGTTTGGCTGGATGGGACTAATGCAAAGAGCCAAAATAGCTATTAAAGAATTTCTAAGTTCCGTTTTTTAAAGTAAAGTAGAATTTATGTAAGATCAACAGAATGTAGAGAGTTAGTGATAACTCTATCTGTTTTTAAATCAATCTGAAGATTCTTTGAAAATGTGGTGATAAGGAAAAAAGCTTTTTAAATATGTAACGTAAGACAATAATTTTACCTATAGATTAATAATATAGTTTTTCAAAACCAACCACGTATACACAATAAAGACTGTGTTTTGATAGTAATACTTTTTTTTTCTTTTGCAGATAATTCCAGATCCTGCAGGGAAATTGAAGTATTTTGGTAAAGTGAACTGACTGCTTTCTTCTAAACGGACAGCTTTCAACTAAAAATTATAAATAAAATTCCATTAATTTTGTTAATTCTCTCTGGATTTGTTGTTCTTTTTTATAGTAATTTTATTAAAATTACAATTAAAAAGATAAACTAAAACAAAGTAAAAGAAAAAAAGAAAAAATGCAGTAAAGAAACAAGTAGAAAAAAGGAAAGAAATAAAATATAGTAAAAAATAAATTTATAAAGTCATATATAAAGATAACTCAGAACAAAAGCACTTTACCATGGGAAGGATTCTTACAATTAATGCCAAAGTCTTATTTCAGATTCTTAATTTGCAACTTTCCAAAATCAAAATTCTTATCACCCTTTTGCTGTTTATTGAAAAAAAAATTTTTAAGGTCCTTAAAAATGTATTTAAAAATTCCTTCACTAGAATGAAGAAAACTCACCCATATTGTAAAATATGTTGATCCAAAGGATCTTAAAACAAGCAATTTCTGGAAATAATCAAAAAAGGAAGTATATAAACCCAATGTCCTTTTTAAAGTACTTGATCACATTTTGAGCAAAAAGATGGACCAGGAAGGATACAGTGAATTGAAGATAAAACTACTAAAAGGAAAGCTGATGACTGATGGAATGAAGAGCTGACAAGTAGAGTGGTTTTTCGTGATTCCTCTCCTGACAAGGAGAGGACTTGAGATCACCTGCAAGTGCTCTGTATAGTTGCTCCTCGCAAGGAGACTGCAAGAAAACAATATCTGGGGAATTTAGAGCTCTGTATGATGAAGGACTAGCCATCTTTTTTATTTTTTGTTCTGCTACATTATAAAATGCATGTGTGCATTTTAGGCTGGAGGAATGATATTGAAATAGTGAAGCACTATGAAGTGGTGTATTAAGTTATTTCTATTTAATTAAAAGCCATGTGCAAGGAACAACAATTACCCAAGGTTTAATCCAAGAAATTATCTAAGTGAACTAAATTCCAAAGTAAACCCCTGCAACCCTAATCAGGAGTTCAATACATATGTGCGTTAGTTAATCCCTTTCAACCTCTCAATTTATGTAGACACTAAATAATTCCCCTTGACAATATACTGTAGTAATATTGGCTGCTATAAAGACTCATATGGAGTGCAAGTATCATCAGCAATAAAGTCTGCACAAGCATAGCGTTCCTAACGGAAAAGGCAATGCACTTTTGTTGTTGCAGTCATCTCTAATGGACAGTCAAATGTCTATAGGACCCAGTATAATCCAGACTTGCCACTTCCAACAAAAGCTTTCCAATTCTACTTAAGGAGTAAATATCCCAAATTTAGTGGAATGATGATACAGTTTTAAAAGCTACAACTGGGCTATAGAATATATAATTATTCAAATTATCACTATTCTAGTGCTTCCCATTGTTCTGAAAACCTATTTGTAGCTTGGTTTTTTTTGTTGGTTTTACTGTTCTGCATGCAACCCAGGGTTGCTATTTACAATTTGGGCTGCTGTATAAAATTTTAAAATAAATAAAATTTGAAGACTTGATATTTGAGTTATGATAATTTGAATATTTTTAAGGATCTTATTGTTTCGAGAATTTTGAAAATGTTTAAGGCGGTAATGAGCAGAAAATGTTCAGTTGGAAGCCACATACATCTCATATAGATTATTGAGGTGGCCCTTGGTAGTTTGAGCTCTTGCAAATACTATAGTACAGAGATATTTCCAAATGATTTTTTGGCAATGGCAAATTCAAATTTCAATTAATCATTTCATAAAGATCATGATTATGCTTTGATTTTCCAGCAGGGAGAGCTGCTCTCTTGGTTTAGAGAATGCAATAGCTAAATTAAATATTCCAAACAGTAAGTTTCATTATTAGCGAGTGAATAACCAGAATTAATAAATGAAACTAATTCAAACAATTACAGGATAAAAATGGAGATGGATGGATATCTGATTGTTACACATTTATTAGGTTATTATGAAGAGACAGAATATTCAATAGCAGTGTTCCAATGTGCAAGATCAGTTTTATTTTCCCAATCATGGTTTCTGAAAACAAGCTTTAACAAGAAAGTCCTGATGAAAAAACAAATAAAAGCAAAAATCATAAGAAATAGCAGGTTATTGCATATTGCAAGGAAGTGCTTCTAAAGAAACCAGGTATATTAGAGAACCTGAAGGAGCAGTTATTTCCTGTGACTAATAAACCACCACATAAATTACACAGATGTAACTGCAGTAGAATCGTCTTTTTACTTATGATCAGTTCTGTCTCTGACACCTTCAGTTAAGACTAATCTCTTGATTCCAGATTCTAAAAAGCTACCCTAACTAAATAGTTTTGTAGAGATTTTGGAGAAGGGGCACTGGTCTTATCTGATATGCCTCTTCTCATAGGGTGGAGCCAGCAGTCAGGATGGGTTGTCCTCATCCACTCAGCGATGAGAACCGAGTCTGTCTTTTTTTGCCAGGATCCACCCTGCTAGGACCCAGCTTTGATGAATCCGAAGACTAGACTCTGTGGCAAAACAAAGTCAATGTAAGGAAAATGTAGGCTCCCATCCAGTCAACATCTGCCAATGTACGAATGCAAAACTCAAATGGGCTGGTGAAAGCAAAAATCCAGGAAAAGATTCAAGGAGGACAGGTTGTCCAAGGACAGGATTGGCTGCTGGCTCCATCCTATGAGAAGAGGCGTATCAGGTAAGACCAACACCCCTTCTCCATCGTGGGTGGAGCCAGCAGTCAGGATGGGACATACCAAAGCCCCAAGTCCCCCTGGGTGGGAACAGTCTAAGAACATATAGGAGGCCTCCTCAATCACCCTCTGCAGCACCCGTCTACCAAATGTGGCATCCACCGAAGCATACTTGTCAATTTTGTAATCCTGTATAAACTGGAAGGGTGAAGCCCAGTTGGCCACTTGGCACACTTCCTCCAGAGACGACAGAGTGGCCCAAGCCGCAGAGGAGGCAGCACTGCGTGTAGAATGAGCTGTGATCCCTGCAGGGCAAGGAAGGGAAAACAGCTCATACGCATTAGCGATAATGCCGCAAATCCAGCAGCCAATGGTTGCCGATGACACGCAGAGATCCAAGGCCTGTGGAAGGAAGGCCACCAGGAGGGCCTCCGTTTTATGGAACGAATGAGTCCTTTCTACATAGATCCAGAGGGCCCTCCAAACATCCAGGGTGTGCCAGAGCCGTTCAGATGGATGTGATGGGTGCGAGCAAAAAGAGAGTAGCACAAGTTCTTGTACCCGATGAAAAGGAGAATTGATCTTCGGGATAAATGTAGGGTCTAATCATAGAACCATGCGGACTTGGTGGAACACGCAAAAGTCATCCCTGACAGATAATGCAGACAGTTTGGATATTGTCCGTGCCAATGTAATTGCAACCAGAAAGGATACCTTATATGACAGATGTTGGAGCGAAGCTTCTTGCAGTGGTTCGTAAGGTGGACCCGTGAGGGACTTGAGAACTCTTGGTAGGTCCCAAGTTGGATACCAGTGAATAAAGGAAGGACGCAAGTTGGAGGCACCCTTGAGAAAGTGACGAACCATGCGGAACTGGGAGTCGGCTTGCCCACAAGATAAAACAGAGGAGAGAGCAGCCACCTGTTTGCAAAGCGTGTTTGGGGAGAGGCCCTTGGCCAATCCCTTTTGCAGAAATTTCAGGACCTTCGATAAAGGAACCCTCAATGACGATAGACCCTCCGAAGCACACCAGGAGCAAAAGGCCCTCCATGTCGCAGAATAAATCCTCTCAGTGGATGGATGGCAGGACTCCTGGATAGTGAGGATCACGTCCGGATCATAGTTCTACTGCAGTGGTTCCCAAACTTTTTCAGTCCACCGCCCCTTGGTGCTACAAACTCATCCTCAACGCCCCCCACCCCCATCCCCCTCAGGTGGGCATGGCTTGGTAGTCAGGTGACCATGGTTCTGTATTTTGCAACCTTTTTTTCCCTAAAGAGAGCAGCCAACAGACACATGGAACTCCAATAAGACACCCACCCCGCGGTGGGACACAGTTTGGGGGTGACAGGTCGAGTGAGGCGGAGTGGGATGGGGGCTCTTAGGAAGGAAGACAGGCAGAAAGATGGTAGGAAGGAAGGAAGACAGAAAAAGAAAGGGAGGGAGGGAAGAAGTAAAGAAAAAGGAAGACAGACAGACAGATAGAAAGGTGGCAGGAATGAAGAAAGACAGACAGAAAAAGAAAGGAGAGGGAAGAAGACAGAAAAAAAGTCAGAAATGTGGTAGAAAGAAAGGAAGACAGACAGAAAAAGGGAGGAAAGAAGAAAAAGAAAGACAAAGGTGGTAAGAAGGAAGACAGACAGAAAAAGAAAAGAGGGATGAAAGAAAAAGAAAGAGAAAAAGATAAACAGACAGAAAGGCAGTAGGAAGGAAAGAAGGAAGACAGAAAAAGAAAGGAAAGAGGAAAGAAGAAAAAGAAAGGAAGACAGAAAGGGTAGGAAGGAAGGAAGACAGACAGAAAAAGAAAGGAGAAAAAGAAAAAGAAAGACAGAAAAAGACAGACAGAAAGGTGGTAGGTAGGTAGGAAGGAAGACAGACAGACAGAAAAAGAAAGGAGGGAGGAAAGAAGGAAAGAAATATACGTTTTGCTGTTCCCCTGAAACAGCGAAAAAACCACGAGAACGGCATCCTAGTTAACACTTTAAGCTTCATGGCATTGCTTGCTTGTCTCCAGGGCAGCCCATTCTGAAAGAAAACCGGAGACGTTTTCTTTTAGAATGGGCTGCCCTGGACACAAGCGAGGAACGCCATGAAGCTACTGATAAAGGAAAAGAATGGCAAACCATCGACTGCCCCACTGGCCCCTCTCAGCATTCCCCTGCGGCCACCCTTGCCTCTTACCACCCCCTGAGTGTTCCCACCGCCCGCCAGGGGGCAGAACTGCCCCTTCGGGAACCATTGTTCTACTGCCTTAAGGTACTCCACTCAACCACCAGGCAGTCAGTTGGCACCAGCGGGTATCTGGATGGACCAACGACCCCTGGCTGATCAATATCTCTGTTGGAGGCAACCTCCATGGTGTAGCCACCGAAAGTTCCTTGAGGTCCACAAACCAAGGCTGCCTTGGCCAAAAGGGGGTGACCCAGTATAACTTCCGCCTGTTCCAGGAGTTTCTGGACAACATATGGAATTAAAGGCGGGGGGAAGCATAAAGGAAGCCCGGTGGCCAACGGCTCTGAAGGGCGTTCACCCCCTCCGCTCCCTGGGACTGAAACTGGGAGAAAAACCTCAGGAGGTGGGCATTCTCCAGGGTTGCAAAGAGGTCTACCACTGAAAAGCAGAACCAGTTTGAGATGACGCGGAAGACTGATGGATGTAGATGCCACTTGGCATGGTCTATCGTGGGACGACTGAGCCAGTCCGCCTGGGAGTTGGCAATCCTGGAGATGTCCACCGACAGAGATAGAAGATGTCGCTCTGCCCACAGTCCCAGTTTCAGAGCCTCGGTTATGAGAGTCCTGGAACGAGTGCCCCCTTGGCAGTTGACATGGGCCTTGGTTGTAATGTTATCCATGAGGACCAGGACATGGGTGCTGGCCACTTGGCATTGGAAATGCCATAGGACTAACGACACAGCTCGCAGCTCTAACCAATTGATCGAGCACTTGGCCTCCACCTCTGACCAAAGACCCTGAGCCATCAGTCCCATGGTGTGGGCGCCCTAGAGACCTATCAGCCTGACCTCAATACCAGGGAAGATTCTGGAAAAGATAATCAAGCAACAAATCAATGAATACCTCGAAGCACACAAAGTAATAACCAAAAGCCAAAATGGGCTTGTCAAAAACAGATCATGCCAGACTAATCTTATTGCATTCTTTGACAAAGTGACAAAATTAGTGGACCAGAGGAAT